>JAJLRJ010000009.1:20029916-20095821 GCA_024195265.1 Dendrophyllia cribrosa
GCGATTTTATATCTGAACATTAGAAGCCATGGATAACAATCTACGGCATATTAGCTAACAGGTAACTAAAAGCAATTCGGCAAAATAGAATATAGTGGGATATGTGCATAACAATCTTTCATAAGTGTGGGCTATTAGGTAACTGAAAAGAAAGAATATTATAAAAAAATATAGCAATTTATATAAAAAAATTAGCGATGAATAACAAGCTTTATAAAATGCTCAAGGAAATATGCGCACGATCATTGGTGAAACCGAGTTCATTATAAATGATAAAGCACGCGAGAATTCTTGTCCCTTGTCTCTTGTGGGCGTTTTTATTTTATAAAGAAATAAAAAAACTTGTTCCTCGTGCATTGTTTAGTTGTATAAAAACTTGGGAATTTTAAGAACACTCGAGAAGTGCGAGAAACACTCGCCTTCGGCTCGTCTTCTCTGCACTTCTCTCGTATTGTTAAAAATTAACACGTGCTTATATAACTCATGCAACAATGCACTCGGCACGTTTTTTATTTCTTAAATAACAAGTATTGGCTATAAGGTTTTAAACTAAAAGGTAAGCTATTATGTGACCAAAGACAGTGTTAAGGTAAATATTAAAATATAGTGAGATATATTTTAAGCCGGCATTTATCACTAAATGCCGGCTTGCAACTAATACAAAGAAATTCAGCATAAAATAACGAGACATATAACAATATAAGCGATAGACACCCATTAGAAAGAGTGATTTCACAAAACATGTAAAACAAACTTAAAGTGCCTATGAAATGAATTTTTTTTCTTCGTTTTTCATTAGTTTATTATGTCCAAAGAACGAAAACAATAATCATTTCCCGAGGAAAAGAAAGAAAATCTGTTTTTTAGCCCCTCGAAGATGCGTCACTTCGGTTGAAAAGTGGCTCCAATTTTTGGAGAGCCTGGGGGCGAGTGGGCGTGCGGGATGACGTAAATTACGTAAATAGTATGACACATTGGTTTGTTTACGCTATAATTCCCTTGGAATCCTTTAGCGTGGTGGTCATTTTGCCAACGTTTTTGGCTGTACAAATGTCAGACAGCGCCTAATTTGTTTCTTTACAGTCCTTTGAAGGTGAAGAGGATCAGTTTCGGATCACTCTTGATCAACTGAAATGATCGTGTCCACTGTAGTTTTGCCGTAGCGAGACGAACCGACTGTGCCGCTGAGCGAAGGAAGTGAACATGAAGAAGACGGACTTTGATCATTTAGATTATTGAACGTGAAAGGTATACATTTCAGTAGCACAGCGTCTCAGTGGTTCGCCAGTTGAGTTGTAAGCTTATTGAACGCAGAGGCGTTTTTGTTATTTCTTTTTAGTAGCTCGTTGACTAGCGTTTATCGAACGCGAACGATATATTTGTAGTACAAACAATCATGATATTAGCGCATTAGCGACTCGGCCGGTCTTCTCTGAAGTTCATTGATCGCGCGTGGAGGTTATGAACTTATTTTATCGGCTTGGCAATTCGCTCGTCTACTTAATGTTCTTTTTTCAATGCGAAGGATATGTCTTGGCGGCTTGCTAGTTGAAAGTTTCTAAATTATACTGATATGTTATGCATATCCGAGGTGGTGTTTTTCAGGCGGCTTGCTGAATTGAATGTGAATGATGTATTTTTAGCGGCAAGGTGCCTTGATAGCGTATTTATTTATTTATTCAAAATGTTTGAACTCAAGTATATACGTAATAATTATGCTTCTTAGTTCAGTGTCTTGCCAGCGATTGATCGTTTCTGGAAATTTTAACCACTTGACGGCTTGTAAGTGAGCTCAATGTATCGTGTTTACATTTATGTCTGATTTATATTTCATTGTATAAAAATTGATCTGATCGAACACGCAATGATTCAGCGATGTTTTGTTTCGAATAGTCTTACGCATTTGTACGTGTAGATTTTTGATAGATGTTCCGTAGAATAGACGCCTTCCAGTGAACACTTGCGTCGCTGCACTTTGAATTTTATAATTCGGAATACCGTATAAACATTTATATTATTCGCCAGTCAGTGCCGATCGAGTCAGTATATTTTTGTAGGCCTCGCTGACTTCGACGGCTCTCCAGTCGACCCGAGGCTTGAAGGAACTTCCAAACAGGATATGGATTGGAAAAATTATGCTTGATTAAACGGCCTCACCGGTCGGAATGTTATTTTCTTTTGCAAAATAATACTAATCTTAACAATAAGCGCTTTCATTGAAAACAACATCGCTTGACGTACCCTTTCCGATGTCGACGAACAAATTTCGTGTATTTCGCCGGCCTATTTTCCTCTGGAGCAAAATAAAGCTTTGTTACACCCTCTGTTATCGAAGAATTCTAATATCTCGTATGTTTGAGGCCGCTCGCCACATAATATTGGTCCACCTCTAGCGAAGTCTCTTGTCAGCTCTCTTGTTCTCTATATTCCCGCAGCAGTTTGTACAACTATTTACGTCACAGTGTAATATGACACTGGTTTTGGCCGCGCACAAATTGGAGCCACTTTTTAGCGCCAACAACCTAACTTTGAGACCATAAAAAAAGCATTTCGCATCGTCCCTAACACTTTAAACCTTTTATTCCAAGGTCTAAAAAGGTGAAACTTTCGATACATCAAAAAATAAATTTCATTTCATAGGCACTTTAAACAGTCTTTGTTAAAAGTAAAACTAAGCGAAACTAGACGACATTTCGATCTCAGCTCATCCTGATATCATTTTCAAGATCTTTAAAAAGTCAAATAGTTGCATGGCTGCGAATACACGAATAAACGATGTTAATTGTTCATAGTTCAGAATTACAGGTGTAATTAAATTAAGACTTTAGTACGGATAGAGTCCGATTGGGTGTTTATTTTCGTTTTTTTTTTTTCGCGCCCACCGTTTCATGAAATAAACATTGCAAATGGCCTCATAGTAAACAAAATAGTGTGTATTTCAGTGTGTTGTTTCTATTTAATAATATAAGGGTTCTTCTAATGCGCATTTCTGGACCCAATGCGCCTTACATCATGATTAACTGAATGTGTTTACAAACAAAGGGAAGACTAATAAAAATATTTCTTAAACAAAACTGTTTTCAGCTTGGTTTTAAATGCTGTAACATTCTCTGGAATAGATTTCCATAATTGAGGTAAGATATCAAGTAACAAAAAGCCATTCAAAAATAAATATAGTGAGATATATCAGAACATCAGCGATGGATAACAAACTTTAATTAAGGCGAGCTATTAGGTAACTAAAATGTTAGGTATTAGGTAACTAAGTTGATTCCATCGAAAAAGAAGTTATAACGCTTAAAGTTAAACCTTTGCACAGTTATTTATAACAGCTAGTACATAAAAGGAAATATAATAAAAAGAGGGGGTCACCATGCTCCGGTTTCACGTTATAGCGCTGTATTATAAAACTAATTTAAAATCCTAGCCTTGAGCGAGAGGCAACTATTATGTCTATTATTAGTATTATTGTTATGAATTGCAGCGGCCTTATATGAATTGTCGGCGGCCTTATATGTTACCTGGTTACCGCATTGAAGCCTTTGAAATGCTTTGAGCAGAAAAATACTAATTTTAAATTAAATCCTGAAAATTTTATATAATATAACGCGTTTCAAACTAAAATGTGGCATTACGATTAAGACAAATTCAGAGTAAATACCGAGGTACACTACAAAAACGCAGAGGCGGCGGAGCGTTTTGAAACGTGTGGGCTCCTCGTACACCAAGCCAAGCTCATACCCCTACTCAAATTTCCCAAAATGTCCTTTGCGTAGTTCGTTGGCACAAGCAAACCTCTTTGCAATCTTAACAGTGTCCAGTGTGTCCGTAATCGATTTGAAAAAGTAGGCAGTTATTCAGACGATCCTGCTTCATGGTGCTTCTTAGGTAGTTCTTATGAGTCGTCGGAGGGCAGAAAATGTACGCTCTGAAGTCGCCGATGCCACAGGTAATGTCCAGTAATGTCAAATACAACCTTTTTCGGCACCGAAACGTGGGGGGCTTACTTTACGGCTAAAATATCAACCTACGTCGGAAAATGGTTTTTGCATGTGATAATTTCTACAACCTCTTCGGAAATTAGTGGAAAGTTGCGCAAAATTGAAATGTGAAGTTTTTGCGGCGAATGCCATTTCACCACTTTTTTAGTTGAAAAAGTTTTAAATTGGAAAATCATGCTAAAACTGATACCTAATGAAAGATTTCTCTGTTTGCAAGGAAGCACAAAATTCTGTCGAGCGAATTCACGATTTTCATGAACTAAATTTAAAACCTGTTCAGAATTTCTGATCTCCCCAGGATCCTAAAAGAGGTTTCAGAAATTACCCCCATCAATCAGTCATATACATCAAATTATAAAAGGATTCATAAATTCTGATCTCCCCGTCAATTAACCGAACAAAAACAGCTATATACATCTTTTTCTTAAATGGTTCAGAATTTCTGATCTCCCCAGGATCCTAAAAGGGGTTTCAGAAATTCTGATACTCCCGTCAATCAGTTATATACATCAAATTATAAAAGGATTCATAAATTCTGATCTCCCCGTCAATCAACCGAACAAAAACAGCTATGCACATCTTATTCTTAAATGATTCAGAAATTCTGATCCCCCTGTCAATAGCCTGCGCGCAGACGTATCCGATTTCCTTGTTCCCCGCGGAAAGCGGACAAAAACAGACAAAAAAGGGAATGGCAAACGTTTTCACTGAGTAATGGTAATTTTACACCGAATTTGTCTAAATCGTAATACCACATTTTAGTTTGTATTAAAAACGCGTTATATATCAATTACAGTAATTGCAGTATTGCATTTTGTTTACCCAGAATAAGTCACAAAAAACGTTATCAGTAAATCGATTTATTTTATCTAGAAAATAATACGATTTTCAATGGTTATAATTATCACGGTATTAAACCCTAGAGTTTAAAAAACAATACTTTCTACAAACAGAAACGTATAGTTACAAACGATTCGTCCCATAAACAGAGGCAAAAGCAGAGAGAAAACATTTATCCGCGATAAAAAAATCATGAGAAAAAAAAAGTTCTTGATCACGCAATTTGTGCGTGCACTTCACAAAGTCGATTTTCGTTCTGTAGAGCCCAGCACCACCAAAAGTAACGAGAACCCTTATACATTATACTACTGCGTTGACAAGTTCTGAATGAGCAATTTTAATAGTTAAGACGAACAGGGTGGTAGATTTACGGGAATGTTGTAAATTTCAATATTTGTTTTGACGACGACATGACATGATAGTTTTCCCTGCTAGATGGAAAAGGAGAGTAGTTTTTCTAGTCATGTTAACTCAGTGTAGGAGCTCAATTTTTAACTCACCTGTATAAAGAAAGACAACGATAATCCATAACGTAGTCATACAGGACATGGTTTCCCAGAATAAGAAAACCCTTCTAATGCGTTTGACGCGGCAATGTTGGCTTCCAGTCGAACCCTCAAAATGAAAACAGAAGTTCGTCTTGTAAATAAGAAAGAAGGAAACAACTTTGAGTAATCGGCAATATTGACTGTAGCCTGCGTGTAGACGTCTCCCGATTTTTTTGCTTGAGGCGGAAAAATAAAATAGCAGATGTCTGAACGCAAGCTGTAGAAACGTGTGGGAACTGGAAACGGGTCAGAAGCGCACGTGATAATTTGTTATGGAATCGCTGCGCACGCCTATCCAAAAGTGACGGGAGTACCCCACTCCCCCGGGACAAAACATGACAGAACTAGGGTCGTATCTCGAAAACGATCTCTCGCAACAAAAGGCGGGGTTAAACCTGAATATGAATGAAGTTTTAAAAGGGATAGCGCAAATCATAGAACATTTTAAAAAAATAAATCAGTAGAAGTTGCTCCTCGTACAATATCGGGTTGTATCAGAAGCTTATCACGTATGAGCTTCTGGTTGTATATATAAGTACTTGTCTTGACGTGGTGGGGAGGCTCGTTTGTTTTAGTTACCTAATTAAAGACTTAGCCGGTTGACAGGGCCATCCATGTCGAAAAGGTCGATAGGTAAAAACCAGACCGGCAAAGTACAGTCTTCAGGCCCTCCTGGTAGGGGAGGAGCCCCAAACTTTGTCCGCACGCTTAAAATACCGCGGACTACGATGGCTGATGGTATTTTTTAATCAACTCATTGATTACACTGTGGGATGAGGAGTTGCGAAGCAGTCCTGAAGATTTCAGTAGGAATTCGCAAATGATGCGCATGAAAATATTCTTGAGTCTCGAAGATTCAGTACAAATGCAAGGGCTTATGTTTCCTCAAAAGGGTTCTATAGGGGTGTGAAAAACACTACTGGCTACATACACGGCTCACTTAAAGGCTGGTTCACATATAATCGTCCCGGTCGTCCGAGTCGTTTCAAAAAGTGCACGGACGCGTACGACCGGGACGATTATATGAGAACACTTCTGAGACGACCCGGACGATCGCGGTCGCTTGGATAGAACTGTGTTCTATCCGGACGACTGGGACGACCGTGAATAATCGGGGACGATCATATGACAACTACTCTCAGGCGACCGACCGGGACGACTGAGGCGATCGAAGCGACCCAAATCTACCCCAGAATGCAGTATTATTGCCCAAAACATGTTGTCGGACACAGTTTACGACTGCGCTATTGACGTTCGAGACGACCGGGACGATCATGAACCCAAATCGCTTGAGTCGTCCCGATCGTCTGAGTCGTTTGCAAAAAACTTTTAAAACGACTCGGACGACCGGGACGATTATATGAGAACCAGCCTTAAAGGTGCTGTTATACGAAACAATATTTTGTGTAACTTGTCTCGCGAAAAAATATTGTTGCAAGTTGCTGGCACGATTTATACATTGCACATGTAACACCCACCCGTGCAAATGAATTTTTGTTTTTTGAGTTGCACGGAAAGTTGAATCGTTTTCTACTTTCTGCAACAAATTCCTTCAAGTTGCACAACAAAAACACGTGTAAAATGGCTCTTGCAACTTATTTCGCCACTCTTTCAGTCAACCAATCATAGCCCAACATGGATGTGATGTTTTTTGTTTGCGAGACACGTTTGAAACTGTAGTAGTAGAAACAGAAGCAGCAGCAGCAGTAGCAGCAGCAGCAAAAGCAGCAGAAGCAGCAGCAGAAGCAAAAGCAGTAGAAGCAGTAGCAGCAGCAGTAGCAGCAGCAGCAAAAGCAGCAGCAGTGTTTTATTTGGGGCAAAATGCATAACTATAGAACCCCAAGACCATAGTACAAGTCATACCAAGGGTGAGACCCCCAAAACCAAAGCTCTCTAGACTGATTCCATTGAGGAATAATAGAACCATATAGCTCCATTGAACAATGGAGATGAGGAAACAGAGCTTGGATAGACAAAAACACCGTGGAAATGGAGAACTAATTAATGCATGGAAGAAAAAAGGGGAAAGAACGGGAAAAGCATCATTACATTTCCCCAAGGTCATGGAGAGAGTCCCCAGAAAACAAAGCCCGACAGAAGCGAAGCTCGACCGAGACATGCGCAGATGCAGAACTAAGCATCATAGGACCATTCGTCACAACCAAGGAGACATGCAGAAATGCAAGGAGTAGGTTTATTTGAGACAAAATGCATAGATATAGAACCCCAAGACCACAGCCCCAGCCATACCAAGGGTAAGACACACAAAACCAAAGCCCATTGGATTGAATCCATTAAGAAATCGAATCATAGCACCAATGAATGATGGAGATGAGGAAACAGAGCTTGGATGGGCAAAAAGACCAAGGAAGTGGAGAGCTATATAATGCATGGAAGAAAAAGGGGGAGAAAAAGATGGGAAAAAGCATCAATACATTACCCCAAGGCCTTAGAGGAAGCCCACAGAAAACAAAGCCCCACAAAAACGAAGCCCGGCCGAGACATGCGTAGGTGCAGAACTCAACATCACAGGACCCATTTGCCACAACCAAGGAGATGAGCAAAGATGCAAGGAGTTGGATTGAAAAAGTAATAAAAAAAATATATACATATATATATTAATAATAATAATAATGATAAATAAATAATAAAAGATGAAACAAAATTTTAAAAATTAGTAAATGAAATAATGATGATGATAATTAAAAATAATAAATAAATAAAAAATAAAATAAAATAAAAATAAACTAAAATTTTAAAAATTTCATGAAATAGAATGGGACAAAAGTAATTTAATTTGAAATTAATGTCTTGTGAAATTTTATATCATGTAAGGAGTGCTTTCAATTAACTGGCATAGGATAAGGGACTTAAGAGTTTGACTGTGAAAACAGAAGGGTTTGCATGTAAACAAAATTGGATCTATATCTCTGCCTGGGGGGGGGGGGGGGGGGGGGGGGTGGTTGCGCTTTACTGATATGCGGTTAAATGGACCATAATCCAGTATGATTTTTCAACCAATACTGATGATTTTCTACATTTAATGCATAATTCTAGGGAGGGAGATAAGGGAAGTATGGATAATTCTATCTTTAGGAGGTTAAGAAGGAATAAAAATGACAATGGGTCCCATTTGTGGATTGAACCTAGTGGTATTCTTGACATGATATAATTAATTGTAAGAGAGAAAATATAGGGATTTATGCTGCAGTAATAGGGAACTTTATAATAATGACTTCGAATTGACTTGGAATTATTCTTTTAAATAGATTATTCTTTTGTAAGAGTCCTAGTTAACCAAACAACCAGGCCTTGTAAGGATCCGATTCTTTCAGGTGATTATCTATTAATTAATTCTATTGATATGAATAGAAAGAGGAAAGAAAGGTTTGCATGTAAACAAGTGTTGGATCCATATCCTGCCTTATGCCAAAAAGGGGGGCTTCACTGATTTGTGATGTAATTGGACCAAGATCCAGTATGATTTTCGAACCGCACGACGTTGAGTTAATAATAATCTGCATTAATTACGGAACCCTAGGGAGGGGGATAAGAGATTTGGTGATTACTTAATCTTTGGGAGGTAAAGAAAGAATAAAATGACAGTGGGGCACATTCGTGGATTATACTTAGTGGTGTTAAAAACATGTAATAATTAATTGTGGGAGAGAAACTATAGGGATTATGCTGCAGTAATAGGGGGCTTTTAACGAGTCCGAATTGATTTGAAATTATTCTAAAAATAGATTATTCTTTTGTATGAGTCGTAATTGACTAAAACTACCAGGTCTTGTAAGGACCCGATTCTTTTCAGGTGATTATCTATGAGTTAATTTATTTTAATTGATATGTATATTTTAAACAATTTTAGTACTGTTATTTGTCTTTTCAATAGGCTTCATTGAATGAAATGACCAAAGCAGAGGCCGATAGAAGAATAAAGAAGGTCGAGGAGAATTCTCTCTTCCATTCACGATGTGTAATTTACAATATATTTTGTTTTCACGACATCAAAGGGCACATGAAAAGCGAGCTAACCAAATATTCAACGTCAGTAGTAACCAACATATAGAAACTTTTATTTGTAATAAAAAAAATAAATAAATAAAAAAAAAAAAAAACGAATAAAACTTTGTTTTGGAGGAAAATGTTTGATTTATCGACAACAGGCAAGTGGGGGCAGAAAAAGAAGGGTGCGGCTAAGAGAGCTGGGGTGGTGGTGGTGGGGAGAGGGGGAGGGTGGGGTTGGGTCATTAAAAAGAAAATTTGCAACGGTCATGGCTTAAAAGAGGTTTTCAACATATATGCTATTTTGTTTTTATTTTAGGTTTCTCTCGATATTTTTTAATGTTTTAATTAGTTTCCTTGAACCACAAGTTAACTGAGCAGCTAGCTGTTTTGCTCTTATTAACTCCTGCAGCAGTGACTGGCTCATCAGCTTAGTTTGCCTTTTTCTGGATTCTTTTTTTCTGGCCTTCTTGCTTGCTCTTTTTTTCTTTTTCTTCTTAATTTTAACTTCCTATATGGAATGAAGATTTTCGTCTTAGTGACGATATCTACCATAAACTTTAAATTAGGTATTGAAAGGGAAATAAAAATTAATTAGTGAGCTCACTATTTAGAGATTTAATCATGTCTTTCGAAAACGGCAAAATATGTATTCCCTGTCTCATCAGGAGTCCAGAGGGAAGACATGGCAGTCAGGTTGTAGGTGACAAACCGAGGGGCGGGGAAAGAAAAAACTCCGAGTGGGGTGGGGAGGGGAAAAAAATAATAATAAAATAATGCAAATGAGCTAACAACCATTGCCAACACGTTTCAACGCCATTTGGTACCAACTGGCTGGACCCTACGTGCATTTTACCATAAATGAAAGACATGGTTTATATGGTTTTGTCTTGAAACTAATATCTGCTATATTTCGAGAAATACCTTTTTGATCTTCTTGTTTTGTTTTTCGGTCGCCGTGACACTCTCGTTCGTACTTTGTAGTTTGCTACGCGCAAAAATGGTTAGTTTAGATTAAGGATCGTTGTTTACTGTTGAAAGTAACGTGATTTTACTACGGCATTCAGGGGTTATACCATAGTCATCGATAACTGTAAACGAATTAGACTGGAAAATTTAAGAGGAGAAACAAGATGGAAGAGAATGACAAAGAAATCGAAAAAGTTAAATCTTGGAGACAAGGTTTAAATAAGGCTAGAGGGATATCTGTCACCTTAAAAAGAGAGCTGTGTGAAATTGACACCGGATTGCTAAGATTGAAACTGATCTGTATGTAATGGAGAGAGATTATGAAGAGGAACATGTGGCCTTAGCAGGTGAAATGAAGCAGACGAATGAGAAAAAGCATCAGGAGAAAGAGAAAGAAAAGAGAGAGATGAGGCAGGAAATTGAAAAGATAGGATTAACAGTTGGAAACATTATTAAAACAAGGATGGATAATATGGCTTCTGAGATTCGAGGATTGAGATTGAGATTAAGAAAGAAAGGAAGAGGAAAATTAGTGAAAGGCAAGGAAAGAAAGGCATGTGATATGAACATTTATGAAATAAGACAGACCATGAAAAATTATGTAAGGATGGTTGAAAGGAGAAAGGCTATTTTGAAAAATCAGATAGTGGAAAATATGAAAATTTTAAGGGTTAAAAAGGAAAAACACGAAGTTGAGATCGAGAAAAATAGAGAACCGTCAAACTTACATAATTTTACTTCAATGGAGGTGGATTCCGAAGTTGAACAGATGCTGAGAAAAAGTGGGATATGTACCAATTTCTTCTGCGAACCATGGAACTGATTGCATTGTATTTGCTAAAACATTGAAAGAAAGTGTGGAAAGGGTAATGATGAAATATATTTCTAGTATAACTAAATTGGGATTAAATTGTTCTAAAATAGGTAATGGCAAGGTTAAAATTTTTGAGAATTCTAAGGGTTGCTTAAAAAAGATGGCTACTAATATGAGAATGAAACTAAGGTATAATTTAAACCATCCTCAAGTGGATTTGAAAACTAGGGAGTATGTTAACAAGATTTTAGAGGTTTTGGATGAAATCGTGGTTAAAATGAGGAGAAAAGGTAACCAAAACCATATTTTAAGGAAGACAGTAGATGAAAAGAGGCTAAATAATTTAATGAAAATACTGAGGAATGATAAAGTTATATTAAGGGAGAGCGACAAAAAATTGGGATGGTCTTTGAATTCTACGAAATGGTATGGAAGGGAATATTTAAGGCAATTGGGGACAGACACGTATAAGTGGGTGGGCTCCATGTGGGTGGTGGATGACTTAAAAAGGAGTTGTAGACAAGAGTTGAAAACATTGGTAAAGAAATATGACTATTTACTTAATGAGGGGGAATGCAGGAAATTTAAACTGTGGAGAAAGGATGGTTATATATTACCTAGTTTAAATTTGATGCCAAAAGTGCATAAATTAAGTAGTGGGGCTTGCCCAGAGAATGAAGGGGAGTTAACTGCGAGACCAATAGTAACGGGTCACAGTTGGTGTACTGTCGAGGCTTCTAAGTTTTTACGGGATGAATTAAAGTTCATAATTGACCAGTTTAAGGGTTTTATTATGGAGAATAATTTAGCAAATACCTTATTAAAAAGTGGAACAGAACTTGTGAATATAATTAAGGAACAGGAAGTTGATTGTTTTGGGTTGAATTACTTGGTTACTTTTGATTTTAAGGATTTATATACCAACATTCTTTATGAAGATGCTTTAGAAACCTTAAATGATTTGACTGAGATCCTAAAATTGGATGTAAATAGAAAAAAATTTATTTTAGATTTATATTGCTTTTGTAATGAATGGAATTATTTTAATGTAGGAAATGATGTTTTTAAACAAGATAAGGGAGTAAGTATGGGTTGTTATTTTAGTAAGGAGATTAGTGATCTTGTCCTTATGTATTCTGAATATAAATACTTGCTAGTTTCTACGGATAAGGGGTTAAGGGTTTTGAAGAGGTATGCTGATGATGGAATTATGATTTTTTGTGGGGAGAGGCCTTATGCAATTCGTGAGATTAAGAAGCTAATGTTGTTTTATCTTGTTTTATGTTGTTTTATTTTTATTCTTTCTTAACCTCCTAAAGATAGAATTATCCATACTTCCCTTATCTCCCTCCCTAGAATTATGCATTAAATGTAGAAAATCATCAGTATTGGTTGAAAAATCATACTGGATTATGGTCCATTTAACCGCATATCAGTAAAGCGCAACCACCCCCCCCCCCCCCCCCCCCCCCCCCCCAGGCAGAGATATAGATCCAATTTTGTTTACATGCAAACCCTTCTGTTTTCACAGTCAAACTCTTAAGTCCCTTATCCTATGCCAGTTAATTGAAAGCACTCCTTACATGATATAAAATTTCACAAGACATTAATTTCAAATTAAATTACTTTTGTCCCATTCTATTTCATGAAATTTTTAAAATTTTAGTTTATTTTTATTTTATTTATTTATTATTTTTAATCATCATCATTATTTCATTTACTAATTTTTAAAATTTTGTTTCATCTTTTATTATTTATTTATCATTATTATTATTATTAATATATATATGTATATTTTTTTTTTTATTACTTTTTCAATCCAACTCCTTGCATCTTTGCTCATCTCCTTGGTTGTGGCAAATGGGTCCTGTGATGTTGAGTTCTGCACCTACGCATGTCTCGGCCGGGCTCCGTTTTTGTGGGGCTTTGTTTTCTGTGGGCTTCCTCTAAGGCCTTGGGGTAATGTATTGATGCTTTTTCCCATCTTTTTCTCCCCCTTTTTCTTCCATGCATTATATAGCTCTCCACTTCCTTGGTCTTTTTGCCCATCCAAGCTCTGTTTCCTCATCTCCATCATTCATTGGTGCTATGATTCGATTTCTTAATGGATTCAATCCAATGGGCTTTGGTTTTGTGTGTCTTACCCTTGGTATGGCTGGGGCTGTGGTCTTGGGGTTCTATATCTATGCATTTTGTCTCAAATAAACCTACTCCTTGCATTTCTGCATGTCTCCTTGGTTGTGACGGATGGTCCTATGATGCTTAGTTCTGCATCTGCGCATGTCTCGGTCGAGCTTCGCTTCTGTCGGGCTTTGTTTTCTGGGGACTCTCTCCATGACCTTGGGGAAATGTAATGATGCTTTTCCCGTTCTTTCCCCTTTTTTCTTCCATGCATTAATTAGTTCTCCATTTCCACGGTGTTTTTGTCTATCCAAGCTCTGTTTCCTCATCTCCATTGTTCAATGGAGCTATATGGTTCTATTATTCCTCAATGGAATCAGTCTAGAGAGCTTTGGTTTTGGGGGTCTCACCCTTGGTATGACTTGTACTATGGTCTTGGGGTTCTATAGTTATGCATTTTGCCCCAAATAAAACAACAGCAGCAGTAGCAGCAGCAGTAGCAGTAGTAGCAGTAGCAGCAGCAGCAGCAGTAGCAGTAGCAGCAGCAGCAGCAGTAGCAGTAGCAGCAGCAGCAGCAAAAGCAGCAGCAGAAGCAGCAGCAGTAGCAGCAGCAGCAGAAGCAGTAGCAGCAGCAGCAGCAGAAGCAGCAGCAGCAGCAGAAGCAGCAACAGCAGAAACAGTAGCAGTAGTAGTAGTAGCAGTAGTAGTAGTAAGTAGTAGTAGTAGTAGTAGCAGCAGCAGTAGTAATAGTAGTAGTAGTACTAATAGTAGTAGTAGTAGTAGTAGTAGCAGTAGTAGTAGCAGTAGTAGCAGTAGTAGTAGTAGTAGTAGTAGCAGTAGTAGTAGCAGTAGTAGTAGTAATAGTAGCAGTAGTAGTAGCAGTAGTAGTAGTAGTAGTAGCATTAGCAGTAGTAGTAGCAGTAGTAGTAGTAATAGTAGTAGCAGTAGTAGTAGTAGCAGTAGTAGTAGTAGCAGTAGTAGTAGCAGTAGTAGTAGTAGTAGCAGTAGTAGCAGTAGTAGTAGCAGTAGTAGTAGCAGTAGTAGTAGTAGCAGTAGTAGTAGAAGCAGCAGCAGTAGTAGTAGTAGTAGCAGTAGTAGTAGCAGTAGCAGTAGTAGCAGTAGTAGTAGCAGCAGAAGCAGAAGCAGTAGTAGTAGTAGTAGCAGCAGCAGCAGTAGCAGTAGTAGTGTAGCAGTAGTAGTAGCAGCAGAAGCAGAAGCAGAAGTAGTAGCAGCAGCAGCAGCAGCAGTAGCAGTAGCAGTAGCAGTAGCAGTAGCAGTAGCAGTAGCAGTAGCAGTAGCAGTAGCAGTAGTAGTAGTAGTAGTAGTAGTAGTAGTAGTAGTAGTAGTAGTAGAAGTAAACTTTATTTCAACTCAGATTGAAGAGTAGCGCATAATCGCTAACACCTCCGAGATAAAATATATAACTAAATAAATAATTGCAACATTTTTCTGGGAGACAATTAGTTGCACGAAAAATCGTTATGTGTAATACCACCTTAAAAATATAGACAACGAAACAAAAACGAAAACATTTGTGTGACGAAAAATCACTTTTATTAGTTTTATTTAGACATCTACACTGGGCACAACAGACTGCAGGCTGGTGCGAATGCTTTGTAAATTCTGCCGCCAATCATCCAAGCGAGACCGCAGTTCTTGCCATTGATTGGTTCCAAACGTTCGGTGGGTTGCAGAGCTGTAAAAAAGGGTAGGTCAATTGAAAAGAAGATGCTGTCATAGCCCGCGTCAGACATTCAGATGGTGGGGAGCGAAGGATAGGCGGCACGCAGAAGTAAAAATATCGCGAGTGCTGATGGAAGGGGATAGACGGAAAAGAGAGCGAGGCACCCTCACCCTATGTTTTCCCCGCTCGTTCGCGGGTTGGTTTTTAGCTGTTCCCTGGCACCACATCTTAAAGGGGCTATGTCACCTATTTTTAAGTATCACTTTGAAAAGCCAAAAAAAACATGTTTGTTTCAATGGAAACCTACAAATAATGGTCCAGTTTTGTTAACAAATACTCTACCAGTGCACAGACAGAAACTCAGTAGTATTTGTTACCTTTGGCTGCGGATGGGCAGGATGAAAAATGGATTGCAACTTGAAAAAATTGGCCAATTTTTTCACGTTCGTCCCGAATGTCGTGGAAAAATCGCAGAAAAATGTATTATGGTTTGTTCTTCCTTGAATGAATCACTTGATATTTTCTTCTTGGTGTTCTAAGAACAATTTTATGTTTGAGCAAAAGTACCTCAGTTGTCAACTACGGGGTATTTGGTGAATTTTGACCAAAACACAGCAGAATCTGCGTGACAATGCCCCTTTAACACCTGGAACAGACTAATGCTGTCATTGCAGCAGTTACTAAACGAGACGTTCTAATTTTACTTAGCAGCATTTTGTAATACCTGATGATGATTTTTTTGTTAACTTGGTCGATCCTTGTGCGAATGAGTTTTGAGCGAAGAGCTGATAAACAAAAAAGAAAAGAAAGAACGACGAATAAAAACATTCAAAACCTAGGAATGAAGTACATGTATATATTGTGTCAAGCTCCCACGATTTAAGCTTGGTTCCCACTAGCGACGTAAGCGACGTAAGCGGAACCGGAATCGTAAGAACCTTACGATCTAGTGGAAATTAAAACGACGGAAGTGGATGGTAAGCGACGGAAGCAGAGGCGGAATCGGAAGAAAAAGGAAACCTTCTGATCCTTCCGATTCCGTCGAGCCTCTGATTCCGATTGTGACTCCGTTTTTCAATTTCCACTAGATTGTAAGGCTCCTTGCGCTTCTGACTCCGACTCCGCTTCCGATTACGTCGCTAGTGGGAACCAGCCCTTAGGCATATGCAAACAAAATGGACAAGATACTTTTATCAAACAGATACAAACAAGAATCACACCATAGTTAGTCCAGGGACTGGTTATGAAACATTGAAGACTCCAATGGCAAATAACAAACGAGCTACAAATGATGTTCTCAAACTCATTAATAATTCATGAAGAAAATGCAAAGGAAATTAATGTTTAATGAGTGTTTGGAAATCAGATGAACACTCCTCATTTTTGCATCCTAAATTTCTTCTTTTAAAATCATTTTGTTTGAGAAGCAATATCAAACATTCAACACAGTATTTCATCACAAGATCAAACACCTAAAAGAATTTTCAACTCTCTTAGACTCAGTGTTCGATCTTGTGATGAAACACTGTGTCTCATGTTTGATATATTACTTGAAAGTACTACAAGCGTGCACATGTTTTATATTCGATCACACACTGAATAACTTGAAGGAAACATTTCTATCGGTAAGTTGCTTGAACAAAGTTCAAAATCAATTGTGGTTGTGCACGGTCAAAGCAGAAAAACGCTAAAAAAAAAAAAAACAACGAACAAGAAAATTTCTCAGGTTTCATAACCATTGCGCTTATTAAGTATGCCCAAACAAACCTTCAATTATAAAGTCCTCAATTTCATCAACACCAAGGTTAAGCTCCTTGCAGATGTCATCGAAGCTTACTTCTGATTTGCTCTCACCAATTGACATGAACGTTAAAACACGCATTTTATGCAGGTTCTTTTCATGAGACAAACCTGGAAAAGAAATCAAAGATATACAAATATGTGGTCACACTGTCCCACTGAAATAATAAAATTTCGCTTATCTTTTTTCCTTGTTATATACACTTTATCACCAAATGCTACCAAATATACAACTTAATTGGATAAAAAGATTCTATAGAGCAAAACAGAAGCAGTAGTTTGGAGATAAAGTGCAGGATTGCAAGGATGGAAGTGGATTACAGTTCATGAAATTTGATTATGTGACAGGCGGTCAAGAAATCAAACTTCCCATTCTGGTGGAATTTAGGCCCTTTTAGCTGTCATTTTGTCTTTTTAGTTCATATTTCTTTACTTTCATTACTTTTGGCAATTTGCTCTTCCTTTTTTTCAAGATAATAAAGCAAGCTTAAAACAATCGCCTAGTCATAATCATGAAAACCACATATTTTTTAGCCAGGGCAGTGAGTGTGTCTTTAATTCGCTATGAATTCAAATAAGCCTCAGTCATAGTAGGTAGGTACATGTAGGTAGGTAGGTAGGTAGGTAGGTAGGTAGGTAGGTAGGTAGGTAGGTAGGTAGGAAGGTCGGTAGGTAGGTAGGTAGGTAGGTAGGTAGGTAGGTAGGTAGGTAGGTAGGTAGGTAGGTAGGTAGGTAGGTAGGTAGGTAGGTAGGTAGGTAGGTAGGTAGGTCGGTCGGTCGGTCGGTCAGCATCAAAAGACAGATGATAGGAAGCTCAATCTTGCAAGAATTTCATGGATTTTTATTATCAAAAAAACTCTTAGTTCAAAAATCAACCATCACTTGCATTTACCTTGCCGTCAATTTTCTCAAAAACAATACAACGCAGATACATGTAGTTCTTACATGCTTATTAGTATTATTTTTGCATACAGTATCACAACAACAAAAAAGAATCAAAATTTTTTTGTTTTGCAAAATGACAAAAACATACAGCACCAAGTACTTCTCAAGGACTTTGCATTAATTGGTGACTCACACTTGGAGATTCTGTCCACAGGCTTAAAAGTTAGAGCTCACAATAAACAGTAACACAGAAAAGTGATGCTCTTGCTTTGATATGAATGGTGAAACTTATAAGGGGCTCTGTTTTCTACAGACTCAAAGATTGGAGCTACATAATTACACTATTGTAAAAACCAACATCTTACCACAAGAATCCACAAACTCTTTGTTCTTTTCATAGAATTCCATGTAGTCAGACAGCCTCCCAGAAACAAAGATGTCAAGAAGCTAAAAGGAATTATAAAAAAATAATGACAAAATCTTATCTTAACATTGATTAGTACATACTAAAACAGTGGATAGCGTTGTTGCCGCACTCTGATTGCCTACCGAAACTCAGGATAGCAAGTACTATTCACCTCCAAGCAATTTGCATGCGAAAATTGTAATCGTTGACAGGAACAATGAGTTACAAATCATCATTTTCGCGCTATTTTAGCTCACTGTGTTAGTACATACTAAAAGAACTATTCACCTCAGTGTTGGTGGCCAGTGGTGTCACTTCCACTTGGGTGAAGAGTTGTTAATATTATTATCTCCTTGGTGTTCTCTTTCTGACAAACATAAACTCACTCTCTTTTAATTTGATAACAGAACCAACATATATACACCTACTATATGGGCTAGCTTACCACGAGTCTCTCATACATGTAGCTCAGTGGTTAGAGCATCCAACAAGTGAATGGAAAGTCACAGGACTCAGAATTTTTTCTTTGTCCCATGATCGTGACATGTTGAACATCACCTGTACATCTTTGTCATTTCATTACAGCCATGCTCCGTCACACGTGACCGGTATTTTTGAAAATCTTAATGGAGTTTTCAAGTTTACCCGTCGGTTTTGTAAATTCATTCAGAGATTCGTAATTCCCATGAGAATTTTACCGCATTTTCGGAAACAAACAGCAACAAAATATCATTTTTATTTGAAATAACAGTAAATAAAATAATAAACTTTATTCAAGTGTCGTATAACTTTTGGAGCATGGTGTTGCTAATTGGGGACACCATAAATAACAAAATAATAAAATTATACACTTAAAAAATAATACGTACTATAAATAATAAGAATGTTACATATCCGAACAATATTAGGTTTTTTATGTGTGTAGCGATGTTATTTTGCCGTTAACTTGTGAATTTCAAAGTGTTTTCAGGAGAGATCTTTAAGGTTTCATTCAAATCTCGGACGTTACAAAGAAATATTCAAATGTTCATTTCAGTCTTGTGGATTACTGGTCATGCGTGACAGAGCATGGCTGTAATGAGCATAAAATTTACCATTTTTCTTTGTTTAGAACCACAACCTTTCAATACAATGTACCTGGTAGATAGGTTCACCCTGTAATGCTGCTACCGGAGGGAGCGTCAGCAAGAAGTCCATTATCAGAACATTTGCTCTTCCCAGCAGGCTTACTATGCAGTTCTTGGCATCATCTTTAACTTCTGAAGCATTCTCATCTGAATATGTCCTGAGGAGCTCCACCATTACCTTGGTTGCTTCTTCACTGTAACAAGGCGAGAAAAGTATCAAGTACATGTACTGTAACACAGACTACATGTATAATTATGCACATTTAGTGAGGAAACCTTCATTTCTATTATTGGTAACATGTACATGTATTGCTGATAGTGCTGACAGTGTTCCAATAGTGTATCCTGCTGGGATTTGAGGTTATTGAGACACATATGACCACAAAAACAAAATACCGGTAATAATAATTATTGAAAGTTACACACTTTTAAATTGTTAACAGCAAAAAATGAGTGGTTACCACTTCAAATCTCAAATGACTGTTTAACAGATGTACACTGTACTACTACTCCAATGATTTTCATAATACATGTACCATAGAGTTCTGAAAGTGGTGGCACCTGTTACTTTCAGAATAGCAGGCGTAAGAGACTGTAACCTTCGGTACGTAGTCGCTACTGAGTAGCCGTTATCTTTGGGTACCTGAATTCACGAATAATTGGAAAAAAAATAATGATAAACACAGCCGCGTTATAAACTTTCTCATTGATTCTTCAGCATTCCTCTGCATTCTTGTACAGTAAAATACTAAGCTATTCCATCTGCATGGAGACGTCAGACCTCAGTATGGTATTTTCAATTTGACTATTACTTTTGTGGGGCCGTTACTTTTGGGTGGACCGTAACTTTCGGATAGGGCATTACTTTTGGGTATCACTAGAAAGGTCCGAAAATTAATGTTACTTCCAGGGGGCTACTTTTGGAACTCTATGGTAGGTAACCCTAAGATTTTAAGATTGTGACTGTTAACGGTTTTTTATTTTCAAGGACAATATTATTATTACTGTTGACTGTCAACTAGGGACTGGTTGTCATTGGCCAGGTGATTCTATGTGTTATTAGAATAACTTGCCTTTGTCTGTCTTCTGTTAGGGCATCAAAAAGCAGTCTGTAAATGTTTCTGGACTTCTCACCATCAACTTCCCACATCTTTAACCAGGATTTTACCTTGAAAAATGTTGTTGTGAATGATTAGCGATGGTTCAATCAGCCAAGGGAGCAAGATGTAAAGGAAAAATTAAAATAAATAAAGCTGTTTACAAAGTAATTGTACCTTATCCAAAGACACAGTAATTTGATCAATCATGCCAGCCTTGCTTGCCACCTTTATTTGTGTGCAGTAAACATCATATCTGACAGGATCTCTTTCATGAAGCCAGTTCAACAGGATGCTAAGTCTGGTGACAAAAATGATATATATAATTTATATTAATTTATTATATAAATATATACATGTGTTAGAAGTATTGCATGGCACTTGTACCAGCAAATTAACAGAAGTTAATCCTTTTTATACTTCTTAGACATTCATCTACATGTACATGTTGTAGTTCAATTTTACCCTTGGTTCAATTTTGATTTTCTATTGTTCTTTTCTATGCTAATATATGATAATAAATGTAAAACAAAGGAAAATCAAAATTGAACCAAGGATAAAATTGAACTACAACATACACAATACAGTTAACTTTCCCTATATTGGACACTTCGGGGACCCAAGTCTTAATGAAAGAGAGTCCTTGGCAGAGTTATTTTCAGTAACTCTTATTCACTGGGATAATGACTCCTGTCCAATAACATTTTCGGACCCGAAAAGCCAATTTTACGTGCCTACATAGCTTATAAAGATTTAAATTTTGTTGGTTTTGAAAGCTAAGCATTAAAATTCTGAGTTGACAAAACAAATCAGGCTGGTTTGTAAACAGGCAAAACGCTGCATCACTATTCTAGGGATTCTGACATTAAAATACATATTACATGTATGTAGCTCTGGGCCCAAAAGGTTATCGGGACTTTTGACTAACAGGCGCCATGTTAGTCTGCAAGTTAAGAAGTGACTGATATTTTGCATCGTGAATTCAGTCAACATTTTATTAGAACATACAACAAACTTTGTGTCTCGCCGGACCATTTAAAACGGCTAAAAGCGTAGTTTCATCTTGTTTCCTTTTTTTTTTTTTGCGTGAGCATTTCAGACTTCATAGGAAGCGTACCGTAATCTTCCATTCTGCATGTAAAGTCAAGAGAGAGTATAATTTTTTTCGGGAGAGCATGGTATTCCATTGCAGTTAAAATGGAAATTAACTTAGCACCTTTGAAGGATAAAAAAGTAGAACTTCAAAATAAATATTGTTTACAAGATAATTTGGCTTTATAATTGGCGCGCGATCAATCTTGCGTACGACACTGCGAGTAAAGTTTACCGAGAGATCGGCAGCTAATTATTCCATCGCACAACAAAAGCTGAGCTTCACAGCATAAAATTTCTGTACCTACAGAATAACAGTACATGTAATTGAACGAAGTAAATATGTATTACATGCAATTCTGTGGTCACAAAATTTTATATTCATACATGTAGCTGAATATTAGCAAAACGGGTTCGCGTGTAATCGTATTATTTAGCGGCAATGAAGAGTTGCAATTCGATAAAGCTTCCAATATTTGCCATAAGAGTATCTTGTAGGAAAGGAAAGAGACTTTTTGCAACCAAGTTATACGGAAAATTGCTTAAACCGATATATATTTATGCCACTGCAAAATGGCAAATGTAAAGTAGAATGATAGCTTTGTCAACAAGAGTGCCCTTGGGGTTAAGATAACATTATTGACATTCAAGAAGAAATATAAATTTTCGTATCAATATCTCTGGCAAAAAGTGCACTATCCTTCATTGTAGAAAACGATTTTTTTGGTGTTAAAACATTTCCTCAACCTTTTTATTAAGACAGTTGACAAAATCATACCATTGTTTCGTTCCTTTGGCCACTATAAAGCCGCTCTTTCATAAACAGCTGTTGGTAAAGTTTACTTGCACCAGTAAACTTTACTATTCGGGACAGCTATAAAAATACAGTGTTCTGATTGGTCAATAGTCGGTAAATTTTACGCTCCTTAGTAAAGATTTTCAGTACGTAATGTTTTTGACAAGTATGCATTGTTTTCGACAAGTGTTCTGTGTAGTGTAGGCCATGGAAAATGCATGCACATGCATGCACAGCTGTAACATGTGAGTAAAGATGCCATATTACACTCAATTTTGAAGCATTACATGGGAGTAACAGACATACATGTAAGTGTGTATGTAAAAAGTTACACATGAATTCTTCAAAATTGCACGTCAAAGGACAAGGAGCATAACTGGGTTTTCTCTCAGAATTGACTGTGTGTTTAAGCACACTTCTCTGACAACACCATAACAACTCCATATTATCCATCCACCACTGATATGAGCTGAGCTAAGTATGGTCCCAAAAAAATGAAAGCCAGACATTTATTATTATTTTTAGCGACTTACATTCTTAGTCTACTCAATGATGTGTCTTCTTCTGAGGTTGCTTCAACAACTTTGTTACAGAATTTCCTGATTAAATCATCTCTCTTTTCTGTAACCACCAATATCAGGGATAGCATACTGTTCATCACACCTTCAAGTTCTTTGAAAAGAGAAAACCAAAGGCTCACATGAGCAAACTCGTGAATATGAAAGACTCTAAATAAAATATATTTCACTAAAAAAAAATATGTTACAGCTTTACAATAATAATTGTAATTATTACATTTTTGTATCAAAAAAGAAAGTGGCAAAGCCACTGGGTGATTTTTTGCCCAATATGCTGTACAGTGTATTTACATTTACTCTTTATTTTCAAGCATTTCTAGTAGTGAGTGGTTCAATATTGGAAATTTCTTGGGAGCTGGGAGCTGGGAGCTGGGAGCTGTGGAGGCTAACACGACCATCTCAGAATCCTGCGATTTTTTACCAGCTTGAAGCTGGCCACTACAAAAACCAGAGCTAGAAACTGGCAGTATATGCCACTAAATCTTTTAAACTAAGAAACTAGGAGACACTGACAAAATTCCTTTTCTGATAGAAAAAAGGCCAAAATGTATCCTCGCAGCTGGGGAGTTAACATTTAAATTGTATCAGATTCCAGAAAGTCTATACATGTACATGTACTAATTTGTTCAGACAGTTATGAAACTGAAATCAATAAATAAACTCAAATTGAAAATATAATATAATTATTACAGAACAAACCTGATTCATTCTTAAAATTAATATCACAGGCTGACAACAGCTGTTCTAAGTCTGCATGTAATGGAGTCGTACTTTCCTCTTTTATGTCAGCACCACAGGATTTCAAGTAACTTCTGATCTCCTGGGCCTTTAGAAAGAATAACACAAATCGATTTATTTTGTGCCTTCAACAAATTTCTATACAGTACATGTACGTAGCCATCCATGGAAGAGGGTGGGGGTTGACATCAAGGCAAAGGTCCCTGTAAATCCATAATGTTCAACTATAAAACTGATCACACGGAACCAATCATTACCATGCCTAAATTTGCAATTAGCCAATCAGAAGCCTAGTCTACTGTCCTGATATCCTACGATATCAAGTCACTGACCTGATATCACACGATTTTACGTTGCAAAGTTTGAAAATGCAACCATTAATGTCAACTTAACGTCTAATTCCAAAAGTTCCTCCAACTGAATGTTTGAACTGCTGAAGCGAGTATTTGAAGCTTCCATGTGACATTTACACTATTTATGTGTTTGTTCCCTCGAGACAAGACTTGTAAAATGATTTCTTCGGCATACACTGTAATTTTCTCGTTTTCAAATGCCTATAATAGTTTTGCAGAGCAGGGTTTTACACATATTTTGCTACCACAATTTCTCACTTTGTTTGCTGTATAAAACTCAAAGTAAAATTATTTTTGATTCATCACTTTTTGCACAGTTTGTTGACTCGTATTATTCTCCTCACAGGCCACACAGATTTTATTATCGTAACTGCTAAAAATATCACCGGATTTTGGGCTGAATTTGGGTACGGTAAATACCTAATCGTACCTTTTTGGCACCCGTCGGCAGCACATCAGGCTCCTTTGGTCTCGCCATGGGTATTTTGGCTTGACTACGTCTTGCCAAAATACGAACGATGGCTCGACCAAACTCGCCTGATATGCCCACGAAGTGTACCAAAAAGGTACGATTAGGTATAAATACAGTCAAGGTTTCGGCTCGGTGGTTTCCCTCTACCGATTTTTATCCATAGAATACATGTACAGTACTGTGGCATGGCTTTAATATGAAGGACATATATCGCTGATCATTTCACGAGTTTGCTCATACGCTTATAAAATTTTCATCGAAAGTGGCTCTAAAGCAAAGACACGCCAATGAAGCAGCGATGTCTAGTTGAAAGACCGAACAATTTTACATGTACATGTACGGTGCTTTTCATTATTGGTACACGTGACAAAATCAGTTTTGCCTTAAATCAACTTATCAACCAACTAAAACAAGCGTAAATTGTTAAAATGAAAAACATTAAACACATTATCAGAAATATACCTGGTCCTGCTCTCCAACATCAATAAAAGCCGGTAAGATTGGCTCCATGTTAATCTTTTTCCCGAGTTTTTCGCCAAAATCACTCGCTTGAAATATTCACTTTGAAATGAACCCGCTGGCCAAAGATACCTGTTTAATGAAATCGTCATGTAAGAGAACGCGAATGTTCTCCTTGTACTCGTCAGTACGCATACATGACTGGATTCTTGTAACACGTGCAGCAAAACTCAAAATGGTGCTGAAGAAGGTGGATAACCGCATTCGCGTTTTGATTGAAAATGGCGTCCAAAAGAAGCACAGGTCACTGTTTGTTGTTGTGGGCGACAAAGGAAAAGATCAAGTGAGTCACACAGTTGAATTTCGTTATTCTTTCAGGCGTATTTAAAATTTGCTTCATTTTGAGAAGCTTGACTTATGTTTTTTTTTTAAGTTAAGCTTATAAAATGAACTACATGTAGTTAAGGAGAATACTACTAATAGTGAACCTTGCAGCATTTAAACATTCTGAGCAGCAATGCAAAGCCCAGAAAAAACGGCTCTTTCTAAGTGTACATGTATGTAAAGTGTAGCAATATAGTCACATAAACAGATATCGTCTAAACAGCTGTAGAACTGTATAATTTAACTTACTGTACATGTTGGCCTTAAGCGCTCTCTGACCAAACAGGGATGCAAGTTTTCAGTCACATTGACACAGACACAGACTGTTCACAAATTTCCATAACAAGCCATTTCCTTGATGTGCGTGTAAACCAACAGTAAACAGAACTTGGATAACTCGCTTTAACTTGCGTTAATGCTACATGTATGTAAAAAGCCAACTACATGTAGATTGCTAAATGATTGACTACTGTAAACAACAATACATGTATATACATAGGCTTTTAATTGGGTAGTTCGCATAGAATTACATGCAAGTCATTTCAAGTAAACCCAACTGCATGCAGGTGATAGCCAAACATACAATTATGGACTAACCCTAAGGAGTTTGACAAAGTTCACCTGAAAAAAAAAGCAGAGTTCTGGCCCTCTAGTGCTTTGACTGTACATTCCGGCCCTAGTTACATCCAAAACTGCATAGAACGTAAGATGGAAGAACTCAAAACGACGCCATTATTATAAACAAAACAGACTGGCCATGAGAATATGCGACCGCAATACTCCTGACCCGCGCCAACGACCTGAACGGCAGGCTTATCGATCGCGTTTGCCACTTGCAACAACATGGCTGAACAGCGAGCAACTCAGTGGTTGAGCGCTGGTTTAAGCCATGTTTAAGGCCCGCTCGGCGATGGAAGGACATCATGAAGTCCGGAAATCCTTAAGTCTCTAGCACCTCTCAAAGAAACGAGTCGTGTTTCTTGTCATACCTCGTGTCTAAAGCGCCATTTAGCGCTCGTGAAAAATGGACCTTGGTGGACAAGGCGAGCCGGCGGGAAAGTCTGCAATCATTTCGGATCAGAAAAGGGGCAGCGTTGTGAGTTGTGGCCCATTTGCCATCCTGTGCCGTGGTCGAAACGCCCGATATCCGAAGTGCTTCCAGACTTATAATATTTTGCTATAATTTTCGGGCGGGAACTCCATTTCGGATTTACCATAGAATTTCCCGGCATGCTTTGCGACAGTGGCAGAGAGGCCCGCTATGCGTGTTTGGGCACTTGAAATACAGCTTTGGGTCGCTCGAAGTGAGTTCTTGCTGGCCGGCCGAAATTGGGAAAGGCAGGCAAAGGCTGTGAGCCGGCAGCGGAGAACCGGGAGCGCTTCCGAGGAGGTCCGCAAAGGAGATGGTGCGAAACTAAGCATGGCTGACCAGTATTGGCGATAAAATGGAGCGATTTTGAGGGAATGCACTTTGGTTCGGGATTGTTTTTTTTTTCTTGAACAGGATTTAGCATACAGGCCGAAACTTGGCCATCTGAAGTGAAAAATCAGCATAAAATCGAGAAATTTGGGTAAACTTAGGGATTCATTTTCTCGAGCGAAGACACGGAATTATCTTTTTTTGCATACGTTATTTCTCAAAAACGAAATTCTGAACAATGTTTTGCCATTAGTTTGTAGTTCAAATGCCAAAGAGGAGGCAAATCTAAGCAAGAATAAATAAAAAAAGGCCTTACGTTCGACATGAGACGGTTATGCACCCAGCCCTTCAAATGTCTAACTCGATCAGTATTCATAACAGTGTAATCCCAAGCGGCACATAGTACACAAAGACAACACGCTTTATTGGGTACTCTCTTTAAAGGCAGTGAAACTAACAACATGCGTTTTTTTCGAGTGAAACGAACAATTTGAGTGGTTTAAAGGCAGTGAAACTAACAACATGCGTTTTTTTCAAGTGAAACGAACAATTTGAGTGGTTTAAAGGCAGTGAAACTAACAACTTGCGTTTTTTTCGAGTGAAACGAACAATTTGAGTCGTTTAACGGCAGTGTAACTAACAACTTGCTTTTTTTTCAAGTGAAACAAACAATTTGAGTGGTTTAAAGGCAGTGAAACTAACAACTGGCATTTTTTCGAGTGAAACGAACAATTTGAGTGGTTTAAAAGCAGTGAAACTAACAACTTGCGTTTTTTTCGAGTGAAACGAACAACTTGATTGGTTTAACGGCAGTGAAACTTACAACTTGCATTTTTTTCGAGTGAAACAAACAACTTGAGTGGTTTAAAAGGAGTGAAACGAACCAACAGTGCTTTACCACACTTGTCTAAACACAAGTCCGTGGCGAAGAAACGGCAATTTTTGAATAATTTCAGTATTTTGTCAGTCACGCGCTTTCAAATAAAAAGGCTGGATATTTTCAAAATTTGTTCCAGCGATTTATCTTAGACCTCTCATCCGATGGACTTCAAACTTTGCCAATCTTATTTTCTAGACGAGAGCTAACATTCCACCAAAAATGAGGGTAATCGAAGGAACTCAATTTTTTCCATACATTTCTTCTAAATTTTATAGGGAATGTATGGAAAAATGGAAAAAAAAATGTTTCTCCGATTTTGCTGATTTTTAATGGACAATTACCTCTTATCTGGAAAATAAGTCTGACAAAGTTTGAAGTCCATCGGATGAAGGGTCTCAGAGAAATTGCTGGAACAAATTTGAAAGTGTCCAGCCTTTATATGAAGGGCTCCCTGCAACAACATCCTGAGTGTGTTTTTGGTAACTTTCACTAAAATTGTATGTTTTAGGCCTTTAAAGCACAGTTTTGTCAAATTAATGATTTATTATTGTTAAAGTACTTAAAACAGCTCCAAAATGGGGAAGAAAATCCACATCTTTGAGAAAATGTTTTGGGCCCCTATGACACCCTATGGCTCCCAGGACACCCTATGTATCTTTTCAAAATAAAAAAAATTATTCTGTTCGAAGATAGAAGATTTGTTGACCTGGATTAAATCCTTTCAGTCATATGTACATGATCCACTCATAATTTTGGCAAGTGAGTCCCTTTGGAGGCCAAAAATCCAGGATTTCTGTGAAAATTTTCCAAAAACGCACTGAGGACGTTATTGCAGGGAGCCCTTCAATTGTAGTTGCAGGTCAATGCAAGTGTCAACTACCACTGACTTGTGTCTGTGTTTGGCCAGGTCTAATTTGCGATAGTATTAAAATTAAACTTAAAGTTTCTTCATATACAGTATGCACCATATACAGGTATCAGTGACTGGTTTAAGAAATAGAAAATGGTACACGTGCCTAAAACATCTACCATATACAGGTACATGTAACTAATGCAAAGGAGACTTCAGAAGAAATCAAAAGTTTATGTGAACCCAAGCCACAGGCAAAGGTTTTTTATTTTCATTTTCCCAAACTCCTTCAACTTTTAGCATACTTTATTCAAGCACAAAGTGTCATTTTTACAAACATAGTTTCTTCTATTAAACAAAGCCTTTTAAACTGGTACCCATGCTTATTTAAGCTGATCTTAAATGAGTACTTTTGTACTCATGGATTCATCTATCTTGTTCCTGTAGGTTGTAATTCTTCATCACATGCTGTCCAAGGCAACAGTCAAAGCAAGACCCACAGTTCTATGGTGCTACAAAAAAGAACTAGGATTCAGTAGGTATGTGTTGGGGTGTCTGTGGAACAAGAAATTGACTAATCAGTGCCCCACCCTCCCTCTTGGCTCCATAAAGTTTCAAGATGGGTAGGGCTTCCTTTATTTTGGAGACCTAAAATGTGTATGACCTACAGTACATGTGTATGTTGTAGGTTAAAATTATTTTGGGTTAAAATTATTTCAAACTAGGTTAATTTTTATTTTCCTTTGTCTGAGATTATGTTAATGCACCTACAGTACATGTGTATGTTGTAGGTTAAAATTATTTTGGGTTAAAATTATTTCAAACTAGGTTAATTTTTATTTTCCTTTGTCTGAGATTATGTTAATGCATCTGGGACAAAGGAAAATAAAAATTAACCTACATGTAGTTTAAATAATTTTTAACCTAAAATAATTTAAATTACAACATGTACATGTACATCAGGGCTCAAATAAAAAAGAAATTTAAACTTGCCCTTTGGGTAAGCATGTCTTAAAGTGCCACTACGACGAAAATTTTTGCATTTCTTTTCCGCTTTTTTAACGCAAATGTATCTAATAGGTTTAGACAAATGTGAATTGCTATAAATTAGATTGATATATTCTTACACAGCCCAGAAATAGCTGGCCGAAAACCCATGAAAATCACGTAAAATCCGTCCGCCATTACTCCGTTCATAAATCCGAGACCACGTTCACTGGTTTGCGATCTGGTACACATGACATGATTTGTGACGTCAATGACTCAACATGGTTCCCTCCGGGACACAGACAACAAAGCCAAAAGGCACATGTTGAGTCATTGACGTCACAAAATCTTTAGGCCAACTCGATCCAACTCTCAGGGATCGGTCCCGGTCATTTTTTAATTGAGTAATGGCGGCAAGCCAAATTCAAAATGTTAAGTTAAAATAATGCCACTTCCTGTATGAGTTTTGACTTGAAACTTCGCAAGGTAAGTAACGAGTACTTATATTTTCAAAATATAAAGAGAAAGGAAAATGTATATTTTTGGTCATAGTGACACTTTAAGTTTTACTTGCCCGGACAAGATTTTATAAATTGTTATTTCAGCTTTATTCACAAGCAGCTTGTTCATATCCTTGCCCATCAGGCAAGTGAGTGGGGAAAGCTACTTGCCCAACACAAAAATCTACTTGTCGTGGATGACCGGATGAGACTTTGTTTAGTCCTGTACAGTACATGTCCCATATATAATTATTTTATTAAGTGTTATGTGTTGATAGTACATGTACCTGTAGTTTAAAAGAGTGTTAAATTCCCAAGGGAAGTGGGGGAGGGTTCAGGTATAACAGTGACAGGGAGGTCCAAAGACCGTTTTGGAGTTTTAAATTTGTGATCTGAGGACTTTATGGAGTTACATGTAGAAATGTTGTGGTGCAAGATTTTGGTGAGGACTAATTTGGGGGGGTCGGCAAAAAGCGAAACTGTTGCAGGTAAAATCTGTTCTCAGGTTGACTCACAGCATTCAATCTAGGTAAGCTTACCCTAACCCTAACACAAAGCTAACTGTCACCTCAATGGCTACATGTATCTTTGTTCCAGGGGTAACAGTTAGCTTGTATTAGGGTTCCGGTTAGCTCACATTAAACCTATGTAGATTAAATACTGATTTAACCTGAGACCGGATTTTACCAGCAACATAACCACTTTTTGGGGGTTATGTTCTAGGCCGTTAAACTTATTTTTGGTTTGGTTTTAGCCTACATGTGTAACAGGACTTTTTTTTAAGTCTACATATAGACTATTTATTTGATCTCATTCACACTTCCCCATCACTATTATAGTCAAGTACCTCCCCCAGCCCTGTCAGAATGTGCTGGCAGCCGGCAATTTTGCAGCCTACAGTCAATTATTTGCCGTCTACTTCACACTGCCAGAGTTCACAAACCATGACTAATAACAAAATACATCTCTAGCCTATACTGCCTACTACTTCAATTCTGTTACCCTGCCTGCCACTACAAAACATTCTCACAGGGCGGCTCCCATGGGGATAAACTAAATATTGTCTTCATGTGTGTTACGTGTTGATAAAGTGATGGTTTATTATACTTCAGTCACAGAAAGAAAAGAATGAAGCAACTGCAAAAGAAGATAAAAAGTGGGACTCTAGATCTAAAGAAGGATGACCCATTTGAATTATTTGTCTCAGCTACTAACATCCGATACTGTTACTATGCTGAAACACACAAAATTCTTGGTAATACTTATGGCATGTGTGTCTTACAGGTAAAAATATTATCAATAAATTATTTTTTACCATACATACATAATTATATTATTATACATGTACCTAACACAGTTTAAGGTACATGTAGTCTGCACCAGCCAGAATAAAATAATGGACTATTCCTGAATATTAGATTAGGCCTAACTGCCATAAAATCCCTGTTGTAAGCCCAGGCTTATACTACTCAGTAATTTTTTTAGGGCTTGCAAGCAAAAAAATGTTTTGATAGAGAACTGTTGTTTAACATGTACTGTAGCTCATTTAGTGTGACTTTTTTTAAAGAATTGTTGTAAAGGAGCTGTGATGCACTGCAGCATGCTTATTTATCCCACCGCAGAAAAATCATATCTTGATAGAGTCATGTATCAAGATTTTGTATTTTTCATTTTATATTTTTCATGTATCAATAATGAAGGGGTGTGCAGAATAAGGCCCTAAGTGACTTTTGATGTAATGTCAAATTCTCCCTGTGTTTCACAAGAGAATACAAGGCAATTTGGAATAAGAATCTGGCAGTTAATCAGAAGTCACTAAGGGTTTTTTTCCAGGCACCCCTTCAATTTATCTTCAATGTGAAGAGTGAAGATACATGAGTGTACATGTATCGATGTTTGCCCTTATTAAAACAAAAATTGTAAAACAAACTAAAAGGTGTTGGTCTATAATCGAAATGTCTTTGGATCTTCCTCAAGAATCATTAGAAAATCTCCAAAAAATTGCTTAAAACTTTGTAATTACATGTTCATGGTGTAGTGTCAATTATAATTATAATAAACAAATAATAATACAAGATTGCCTAAATGGCGTGGGTGGGTGGGTGGGTCATGTGTTGTGGGTCATGTATGATCGTGGATCGATATTAACAACTGACAGCATATACATCTTTTTTATGCTGCTTTCAAAGGCCCTCTGGCAAAGGCCAAATTTGAAATTTCTGTTGTTAACTAAGAAAGTCAATATTATTTGGCAGTGAAAACGGCTTTAAAGTCCTTTTGCCTTCATCCAAAGTTGTTTATTTTACATTGTTAACATCATCCTTCACTTGTTGTTATGGTTGGCTCCATTTTAGTTGATGTGAAAGACCGAACGATTTCATCAACCATGTGGTCGAGTTGGGCCTCCGTCAAATCATACTAAGTCTATCTCATTATGCTTACCAATTGTGGCCATTTTCTGGAGCCGATCGATTATCAATCTCCAAACTGACAACAAGAGCTTGCGAAACAACTTTGTCAATATACGTTTTATTGGGCATCAAGAGTCTTTCTTAGGATCTCACTTCCCATGCAGTTACTGTCAGTTGTAAGGAAACAGAAGGGAATTTATTTGTCAATATGGAGGTGCAGTAGAAGGAACCTTACACTGTATGTCGTAACATTTTTGAAGGGTTAAAGAAGATAGTGTGATTAAAAATGCAAAATTGTTGCAATTATTCCATTAATGTTTACTAACACTATTGATGACATTGATGTAACATTGATTTTTTAAGGCCTGAGCAGGCTCTTTTTTTGGATGTCTGGCAAAAAACGATTATGGATAAAATTAATTGTTTTTCACTTGATTAAGCCATGGACCATTAATATAGTTATAAAAATTATCTTTAAACTGTGAGTGGAGAGCAGATAAGACAAGAACTGTTGGATGAACATATTAATATGGAACTCCAACAAAACTTTAACCCTTTCACTCCCAAAAAAGCCAAACACCAAATTTCAAGAAAAATCCCAAATTTCATTTTGTAAAACATTGAAAAAGAAATGATACCTTGCAAAAGTACATGTACTGCTAAAGGGGTTTCATTTGAATGGTCACACCATAGGTTTTTGTCCACAGAATCAAAAGTTAGAACTACACTACATGTCTTCATAATTGACTCAGGGAGTGAAAGGGTTAATCAGTGCTTTTCATATGGCATTCTTTCTTATCAACTCTTTGAGCAAAAGCCCACGACGCACGACCCATGACATACAACCCACCCACGTACATTGTGTACGCCATTTTAATAGCTTCTCCGAAATACATGTGTGATACATGGCTGCCGCTCAGTCATGCGATATAGAGTTAAACACTCAAAGAGAAATTTTATATCCCTGTACACCCAACCTTTGCGGGTAGCCTTAATTGTTAAAAAATTTGCATATGCGCCTGCAGTTTCAAGAGGAATATGTCGACTTAACAAACTATAGAAAGCTTGATGTAGTTTTCGATAAAATATAGTTTAGCAACGTTTTCTTTTACGAACAGCCAGGCGCGGATCAATCACCAAACAGCAGAGGGTTGTTCAATGAATTCATTGGATATTGGATGCCGCGGAAAGAGCGAGATAGTAGCATAGTGTTATTCACAAGGGATCAATTGACAAAACAGTGTCAGGCTTTTTCAATATTCTGATTCGTTAGCAAGCTATCTGTGTCTAAAGTTGGAGTATCTAGAAACATGCTAGACGTGTTGGATATTAAATGGTTGCCATGGAAAAAAATATTTTAAATATCATTGTTTCCTGACATAGTTTTGGTGATTGATCCATTTGTGAATAACCCTGTACAGCTATTTCACTCTTGCTGGGGCATTCGATACCCACTAAATTCAATTGAACAACCCTTGGTCCTTTCGCCGTTTCACTGCTCTGGGCCTTTCATAAAGGAAAAAGTATCTACGGTAAAATTGTATTTTTTATTGCAAACTTTTTTACATTAATTTTATAAAGCTTTTAAGTCCTTACCTGACTGTCTCACTTTAGCTGCAGTTTGTTATCTACATGCATTTGTACAATGCAAACTGCAGCTGCATGCTGCATGTAAATCTAATGTGGGCAACTAGCTAGAGTATTAATGTAATACTGGCTTAATTTAGGCAAGAGTAGGCCAAAGGTAGACTTATATATCAGGCCTATAAACTGCTCCCCAGGTTGGCTCTAGTCTGTAATCTGGTGAACTTACATGTACAGGTGTATCATCAAAGGTCTACATGTATTTTCCCCTCCAGTTAATACTGTATTTGTTATGTGGACATGAGGTGCATTAATTTCAAAATTAATCACCTAATTATAATCAAATTATTCCTTGAAGGATTTTGAAGCTTTAACACCAAATCTTCTGGCTAGAACAGTGGAGACAGTGGAAGGAGGAGGACTGATTGTTCTTCTACTCAGGACAATGTCTTCTCTGAAGCAGCTTTATACAATGGCAATGGTTTGTATCAGCTAAATACATCTATATTTTTATCTAGTCTCATACAATAATAAATTAAGATGTAGGTGGAGAATTTAACAGCTGTAGAAAGGACGTGGCATGGCCTAGTGGTTAGGGCCTTAACTTGTGGTGCATTGGTCCTTGTTTCAAGTCTGCCTTCCAGAATTCAACTCTTCTGCACTTTGTAATTTGCCAGCTGGTTGGCATTGTGCCAGTTGGAAGAAAGTACATTATTTTATATTATGGTTGTTATTAATATTAGTTTCATGCATGCATCATTGTGTATGTTGTCCGACAAATTAAGTTGCTACTTTTAAAATGCAAACCGTATTAACAAAGTTGAGAAATTAACTGTACCTTTTTATGTGTGTTTAATTAAATCCACCCCATACATGTATGTGAGGATTTTGACAGCCAAGTTCATGAACAATGTAGCTGTGTTTCCTCTCAAACTAGAGAGGTTTGAATCAGCCTAGTATGCATACACCAAGTGATGGTTTTATCTTTTTTTAATTTTACAAAAAGCTTTCTTACCTTTAATATCTACTGGCACATTGATGAACAGCATGCCATCTTGAAGATCTTGTGGTTATAATAGTTCGAGATCTTCACCATATTTTCTTTCTCTTCAGGATGTGCATTCCAGATACAGAACAGAATCCCATCAAGATGTTGTTGGAAGATTCAATGAAAGGTACATGTATGTCACCATTGTTCCACTTTAATAGGGGTTGAGCCAGAGGGGAGGGGAGGTGAGAAGAGGGGGGGTGGGGGGGGAGGGGGGGGGGGGGGGGGGGGGGGGGGGGGGGGGGGGGGGGGGGGGGGGGGGGGGGGGGGGGAGTTTCAACCCCTTCTACAGTATAAGAATTTTAAAGTTCATAATGCAGGAAATGTTGTACATGTACATTCACTATTTGTGGTGTATGCACCCAGACCCCCTTAGGGATTCTCACCTTTGGTAATATTGCAGAAGTTTACAAACCAGGATCCGTCCATCCACTATACCTCACGTACACATGTTCATGTACTGTACTTTTACTGTACTTTTTTTTATTCAATATTTTGTTCAAGTACATTTCTGTTCATATACATAAACAAAAAAGTACATGTATGCAAGAAAAGCTACATGTGAAAATAACAATGTACACACTGTGTATGTACACCAAGTTAGATATTGTCATCTTTCACATGCACAGCTTCACAGCAGGGCAGGCATGAAGCTCTTGGAACACCTCACAGGATTGGCTGAGAGAAAAAATAGAACAAACAACAGAAGAATAGACCTTAGCCCTGAAACAATAGAGCTTCTTGATACCCAGAGCCAACGAGCTTTGTGGCACCTATCACAGCAGCCTAAAATAATTAATATGTAATTTCTTTTGGAAATTGGGATTGGCTGCACTTGTTGCTACTTTCTTAACTGGAGGAGGAAAAGTTAACTGTAACTACTAAAGAAATAGTCGACTGTTCTTCAGCCAACCAATGGTGATGACTAAGGAATAGTCCAAATGAGGGTGCTCTGTCACTCTATATAGTCTGTAAGTTCCATGTGTTACAAGTTGTTTTTGTGAAATACTTACACTTTTCTTGCTATTTTCTGCATTGAACAGATTTATTTTGTCACTTACATCATGCAAGAACTGTATGGTGATCGATGATCAACTGAACATCTTACCAATCTCTTCGCATACCTTGACAATTACTGCGTTACCACCAAAATCAAAGGTCATTGATTTCTGTCATTTTTTCCCCTATTTTTATAATTTTTATTATTGTTATTGTCAATCTCTCTTGTAAGGGACCACTTCTCTGGGAGTCCACTCAATAAAAATTAATGTCAAATTATTGACATTTAATTATATCAGTTTTTCAGTCAAGTCACTGTACTCTCCTCTGCTGCAGTAAGTAACCACCTCTTATAGGCCTTAATCATGTGGTGGCCAGAAACTCCCTGGAGAATAAAATGCTTTGTTTTCCCCCACTTAAGGAGGCTCGAAAGGGTTTCTTACAGCTTATGTACATGTCAGAACAATTACACATTAAAATTTTATGGTTTTAGTCTCTGAAACAAATTGTAGATAAGCTTATGACATGGTTGTTAAAGTTTCCTTCAAGACCATTTATGACGTCATATCTGTTGTCATGGTAACTATAACCCTCCAAAGAGATACCCCTCAAAAGTCAGTTTTTTAAATCTATCTTTAAAACTAACTCGGTGACCTATGTGCACGTTGCGCGCGCACGCAGCTGAAAACCCTTTCGAGCCTCCTTAACCTCGTTTTCAACTTTTTCACTGCAAGGCTTTGCGGGGTAATTCTAGCAGGTCAAAAAATTGATTTATTCAAGAGTGTAATTTAACACTTCAATGAGCATATTGAAGTCTTATATAATAAATTGATATAAATTAGGCCTAACTCAGTTCTTTTTACCAATGGTCTATACTGTGACAAGATCCTGCTGAACAACTCATTTGCATCAAAAATGATCCTTATACATGTAGGCAACTGTACTTGTTGCGAAATCTGAATGAGGAGCTTGTAAATGGCTGGTTGGTATTTTAAACTCTTATATATGGATGATCTTAAAATTGTCTTGTTGAAAATCTATGACCTACGTGTATCATCAAAACATACAATTTTATCTGCAGACAGACTTCAGTCCATTAAAGAGTCATTTAAGTCTATACATGTATAATTAAACAAGAGAGTTTGGGGAAAACCGCAATAGTGGTGAATTTTAAAACGTTTAAATTAAGTGATTTTTAGTTTTGGAAAAAGTGGGGGAGAGGGTTAAAGGCCCCACCCCACTCATTCCCCCCATCCCCCCCCCCCCCCCCCCCCCCCCCCCCCCCCCGATATGCAGTCCCTGCCATTTCCTATCATTCTGAGTACTGGTTCATCTTATGAGAGGTTAGACTGTAGATTCTTCATTGATGTTTTTTTACTTCTCGTAGGAAGATTCCATGACAGCAAATGAAATAGAGTTGAAAAGTTTAAAGGAATCATTACAAGACACACAACCTGTTGGAGCCATAGTTAACTGCTGTCGCACACTGGACCAGGTACACATACTGTAATGTCTTACATGTAGAAAATTTATTTTTGATCACAATTTTAAATTTTGGTCAAAGATTGGCTGGGTATGAAATGTCACCAACAACAACAACAACAACAACTTTATTTGTACTATAAATAACTTTATTTGTAAATAACTGTTATGAAAAAAAAAACTTTATTTGTACTCCACATTGATTTACATTATATAAAAACTACTGTTAAATATTGATAGAGTATAGGCTGCCCATAATAACCATTGAGGACTAAAAAATAGGGCAGCCTTACTTAGGTTATTAACAGATGATTTTATTAAGAGTCAGGTACACATGCCACATACAGCTACACAAAACACACACACACAAAAAAAAGAAAAGCAGCAAAAGAAAACTAAGTGTGCCAGTATTAAGCAACGGAAAGCCACAAAATATTCAGCTCAGTCAGTTCACTGTTCTGTCTACATTTTATGTCTTGACTTTTCAGGCTAAAGCTGTCCTCAAATTTGTGGAAGCAATATCAGAAAAAACCTTGAGGAGTACTGTGACCCTAACTGCTGCGCGAGGGCGTGGAAAATCTGCTGCCTTGGGACTGGCACTTGCCTCTGCTGTTGCATTCGGGTAGGTGATTGAATTAACAATCATAAAAAAATATAATTTATTATAATTTAAGCTCTTCTTCAAATTCATTTTATTGATAATAATAATAATAATACACTGTAATCAAGTTTAAACAGAAAAGTCATGAACATGTCAATCGTTTGGATAAAAGGAATGAATTGGCACAGACTCATTTTGGTGATGTGTACATGTATTTCTTTGTTTTCTCGTAGTATTTAATGGCTTGTTTGCAAATGACAAGGTATATTAACCCCCCCCCCCCCCCCCCCCCCCCCACCATACATTGCTTTTTCAGCTTTCCTTCTCAGTGTTGGATATCTCATGAAACGCACTTGAGTAGTTTATACATGATTGTTTTTTTGTTTGAATTGAGGTGTATGTAAGATAGGAGTTGAGTGTACTTTGAACCACTATAAAAAGGGATTAAATTATACCGGACAGTGTACCTAACAGAGAACTTGAAGCAGAATGCATTTGCATGCAAACTGCAAACCTGTCCAAAAATTGGGATCCACAAAATGAATTCCAAGTACAATCTAGAATTCAAATTGTAGAACTCAAGTTTTTGACAGGTTTGCAGTTACGCACGCAACTGCATTCTGCTGCGAGTTCTCTGTATGGTTACTTTTGTCCGGTACTATAGGTGTGGTGGTTCCCCCCTATAGGTGTGGAGGGTTCCCCCTATAGTTGTGGTGGGTTCCCCCTATAGGTGTGGTGGGTTCCCCCTATAGATATGGTGGATTCCTCTTTAGGTGTGGTGGGTTCCCCTCTATAGGTGTGGTGGGTTCCCCCTATAGGTGTGGTTGGTTCCCCCTATTACAAAATAATATACTAAATTAAAATCTGCTGTGAGCACTAATCAAATGTTGTGTTATTTTCCTTCTTACTAGATACTCAAACATGTTTGTCACATCACCTAGTCCTGAAAATTTACACACACTGTTTGAGTTTGTCTTCAAAGGATTTGATGCTTTAGATTTTCAGGTTTGTAAAAAATCCAGTGGAAAAAAATGTACATGTACTTAGCCATGTTTATTCCTGCAAGCTAAACCCCAGACACCTTAGAGGTAAAACAAAAAAGAATCTAACTATTTTCTGGTTAAAATCACCAACTGACCACAAGCAGAATATCTTTATGATTGGATACAATGTTCATGGGGGGGGGGGGGGGGGGGGGAATAGCCAATCGATTTAAGCCACCTTGAACCAACTTTTTAAAGGGGATTTTCAGCTCTCAGCATCACTCTCCCCCACCCAAGGATGTAGATTCAGTTTTTAACAGCTACAAACGGAAAAATGAAGTTCACAGCCGGGTAATTTCCGGGTAATTTCCGGCTATTATCTACATCCCTGCCCACCCCCTCCCCTCTCCATGAATTCATAACTTTAAGACCATTGATGGCCTCAGAAGACCCTACAAGTACAAGTAGTATGCCTCCCTACAGCTGTATCTTGAAACGTCGACTTCCTAACCACAATGTACACTGTACCCACGGCATGCTTTTTTACCCTTTTTCTTTAAGATCATCAAATCACAAAAAGTCAGGGTATACCTGTATGAAGTCTCAATTAGAAGAATTGATTAATTAAATAAATTGAATTTTATTGACTATTCTGTAGGAGCATCTGGACTATGAGCTTGTGCAGTCAACTAATCCTGAATTTAACAAAGCAGTCGTAAGAGTGAATATTTTCAGAGAACACAGACAAACAATTCAGGTAATTTTGTATGCTTGTACTAATATTAATGATGTACATGTAGCGTTGCATGATAATCTGAAAGCTGACAAACAGCAACATCAACATCCCCCACAGGTTGAACTTTGGGTGTGGTTACTTTTTTCATCAAACCTGAGCTGCCTGTCTTCATTGTTTTACTTGCTAATAATATGGTATGTTTACTTTAGTACATTCACCCATCCGATGCCCACAAACTTGGTCAGGCAGAGTTAGTGGTGGTCGACGAAGCTGCTGCAATCCCTCTTCCACTGGTCAAAGATCTCATGGGACCGTACCTTGTATTTCTATCATCAACTATCAATGGGTAAGTCTAAAAGTATAATGTACCTGTATTGTAACAATCCAAAACCAGACAAGGATTTAGTAGATTATCTTGAACTTTTTTATAACTGGATCTGAATGAAGTCTGTTTTCCTTTCTATACTGCTATAAAGTAAATGTACATGTATTGTTAATGCTCTCTTAACCTCCCCCCCCCCCCCCCCCCCCCGCCCCCCCCCCCCCCCCCCCCCCCCCCCCCCTCCCCCTCCCAATTCTCGCTGTTAATGTTATTATCAGGGAAAATCTAGAATATTATCGGACAATTTGTGAATATTCCCAGAATAAAATTATGTGCAAAAATCTCTTCTAAGGAACTGACACCACTGTTGCTTCATCTACCTCTGACCTTTAGGTTGGAAATTCCACATTACTGTACCTTGAATTACTGTGCCTTGAATTACTGTGCCTTGAATTACTGTGCCTTGAATTACTGTACCTTGAATTACTGTGCCTTTCAATCATATGCAAACTCTGAAGTTCCAACCCCAGCTAAGCTTTGCATTTTGCACTGCCGTCAATCACAATTATGGTGACAAACATTGGACCCTAAAAACAGAACTGACAAAAATGGAACAAAATCCACCAATCACAACCCACAAACATGACCTTTTAACCTGTCGCATCAAACATACTTGTTTACTGAGATATCCACTATGATAATTGCAGCTGTGAAAAACAAAACTGTTGGTTAAGTTTTCAACTTCAAAGCTCGCAGGTTATTGAAAGGCGCAGTAAAACAAATCTGTTGGATTTTTCCTTCCAGGTATGAAGGAACTGGCAGATCATTATCCTTGAAACTCATCCAACAGCTGCGAGAACAGAGTGCACCTCTAGGCTCAGCGTCATCACAATCAGCCAACAAAAGGAGTAGCTCCACACCTCTTGGCCGCACCCTCCATGAGATAACACTGAATGAGTCCATTCGTTATGCTCCAGGAGATGAGTTGGAGAGGTGGTTGAATCATCTGCTCTGTTTGGATGCTACTGTGGTACAGAAACTCACTTCTGGGTGTCCACTGCCTGAAAATTGTGACCTGTATCCTTTAGCTGTCTGATTTTAAGTCAGAGAAGTACAGGCAGACTGCTGGTACATGTAGCTTTTCACTCATGCGCAGAGTGGCATGAGTTAGGTTTGCCCTCTGTTTTTCTCATGTCTCGATTGTGCACTTCTGCTTTATAGCTCTTGCCATAATACACTTCCAGTTTCTTGACTTCTGGTTGGTAAAACAGCGTTACTGAATTGTCACAACATGTTTCTTACAACCCTTGTTTTATTGCTAATGTTCATGTTAGGTATATATGTTGTAGTTCAAATTTTTCTTTGGTTTGAAAATTTTCAAACCAGTTTAAATTTTGTTTTACCTTGTCTCAGATTATGATAATGAATCAAGGACAAAGGAAAATAAAAATTAAACTGGCTTAAAAAATTTTTAAACCAAGGAAAAATTTGAACCACAACATATGTAACACGCAGAGGAATCACTGGCTTCCTTGTGGTACAACCTTCATTGATAAAACATTAAATAGTAACAACGTAGTTTGCAGGAACGATTACTGAATAAAAGGAGTATAACCCTTCCATGTTGACATTGTCTTATCTTGTTTAAAATATAACATAAAACTAATTTCTTACGTATGTGCACAAGTATAGGTAGGCTACTTGGAACTGTTTTGTTACTGGAAATTTGAGCAAAAATTTGAAGTTGCAAAAAAGATGCTTAATTAAAGGGACATCTAGTGTCCTGGCCAGTATACACATCGTGTTTTTATTGTTATGGCCCGGTGCTTGCTTTAAGCTTGCTTTATTATCTTTATTGTACTGTAGGAAGAAAAAATTGCGTAATGTGATAAAAGCAAATAAATATTAACTGAAGAGAAAACATAATGGGTAGAAAAGTCAAACTTTCACAAGAATAACAATTCTGATTTCTTGACCGCCTGTCACGAAATCAACTGGGAAAAACTGAAAGAAAGTACATTGTATACTGTACTTGCTATCTTTCATTGAACAGCTGCTGTCAGGGGAAATGTTTGTTATAATAATTATCATCTTAACTCCATCAGATATTATGTCAACCGTGACACTCTCTTCTCATACCACAAAGCATCCGAAGTTTTCTTACAAAGATTGATGGCTCTTTATGTGGCTTCACATTACAAGGTAATTAACACTGTTTTCCATTGGGGCAGTCATTAAGCTTCAGGTTGCGTTTTATTCTTCCTCCATGACTGCACCAATTCTGAAAACAAATTTCATTATTGTGCAGTTCCAGGAAATATCATACACACTCCAAGGAAGGTCAAATTGGAAATTCTGAAGGAAGGAAAGTATGAAGTTAAACTGGAATTTCCAGAGGGGTTGGGGGAGGGGGGTTGTTGTTGTTCTATCATAATGTTATGTTTTGGCACATTTTATGTTTTATAAAAATTAAACGACAGACCTTTTGCCTGTTTGTTTTCCATCTCCATCTGGTGGAACTTTCCAGTGAGCTCTTTTTCTAATGAAATTGAAAGACAATTTTGGATTAGGAAATTTAACAATGTAGAGTGTTTTTCTCTGATTTTCATATGCTTGTGCAGTAGCATGCTACATTTTTATTTAGCCCGTGTGGCAGGCACTTACATTTTGTTATTAATACTTTTTTTCTCAGAACACACCAAACGACCTCCAGCTTTTATCTGATGCACCTGCACACCACATATTTTGTCTGCTGGGACCTGTTGATCCCGCACAGAATACCTTACCTGAAGTGTTCTGTGTGCTACAGGTATTTATTACCCATCCACACTCAGTAGTTTGATGATAAGAGTGATGGTGTTGATGATAGTAAAGATACTGATGATGATGATGGTGCTGGCAATGGTGGTGGTGGTGGTGAAAATAATAGCGACCTTCAGATTGGACTACAAGTACGAGATTGAGTACGAGTTTTCAAACCAAATTCGTGTGCCTCATATACTTAATTATCACACCAATCTTATCCCTAACGTTTATTTACGTGTTGGTCAGCAACAGGAAGGAGTTACAGTTCGGTGGATATAATTATCTCGAAATTCCAAAGTCGTACTCGTACTCGATTTCGTACTCGTGGTCAAATCTGAAGGTCGCTAATGATGATGATGAGAGTGACGATGATGGTGATGGCGATGGTGGTGGTGATGGCGATGATGATGGTGGTGTTGATAGCGATGGCAATGTTGGTGGTAATAGTAGTAGTGGTGGCGATGGCAATAGCGATGGTGGTAGTGATGGTTATGGTCATGACAACAATGATAATTAGCTAGGTTAATGGCGTTGATGATTATATTGGTAATGATGATGACGATGTTGATGATAATGATAATGCTGACAGTAATGATGACAACAAATTGTGTTAATTGGTTCAGTTTTTGTTTATGTTACTTCTCTTTCGTACTATAGGTCTGTCTGGAAGGCGACATTTCAAAATCTTCCATTATGAACAGTCTATCTCGAGGCAAAAGAGCATCTGGTGATCTTATCCCCTGGACAGTGTCACAGCAGTTTAATGATCACGACTTTGCAGGGCTTTCTGGAGGAAGAATTGTTCGAATTGCCACTCATCCTGACTTCCAAGGGGTATGGCTCATTTTATAATTTTCCATTTTTTAAAACATATGTTTTGTACATGTATATACCTCCTTAGCATGCCGCCTAGTAATCTGAAATTTTCAAACCATTCCATTTGAAAGTGCTGATTAATATACATGTAGTTGATATTTAAATGGTCGCATGCATGTATAATTCCCGCCACCATTTCAGTGAACCACATTATAATGCACTTGAGAATTTCATCTACAGAATTCAATAATAGAACCACTTTGTGCTAACAGTATATAGTGTAGTATAGCACATAAAAGACTACACTTCTCCATAGCTTTTATTTGAATGGTCACGCTTAAAGGTAATAATAAAAGTGATGATAATTAAATAATAATAGAAGATTTCTTCTACAGAATCGTTAGAACGTCTTTGTATTTTATTTCATACTCATTGAAATTTTCTTTTGAAATTGGGCATGTGAAAACCCCGTTCGGGGTTTGCAGCCAATCAGAATGGTGAAACGACTTTCTCACAGGTGAAAAAAGCGTTCCGTCCAATCACAAATGTATAAAATAAACAAATTACAGCATGGGCAGTGCCTTGTACGGTATTTACGCACTCGTTGGTTTGTAAAGCCTCGCTCATTCGATTTCTGATACAAAGTACGAACCAACTTGTGCGTAATACCGTACGCCTGCACTGCCCATGAAGTAATCTATATATTCAGCATAGTTAGTTCTTTTGTATTTTGCACATGCTTACGAAACCAAGAGGGCTAATTTACATGGATATAAAATAACAATAAAATGGCCGCCATTTTGGAATAAGGTGTATTGGTGGTCGCGCTTACGTACTTTATCAACAAATCCAAAAGTTGGACTCATCTTGCTTGGCATAATCAACAGTACCGCTTAAAAGCTTTAATTTGAATGGTCACAATTGAGAATTTCCTACACAGACTCAAAAGTTAGAATCACCTTGTATAACATAATATATATCATAAACAGCGGCACCACAGGACAGTACTGCTCAGTAGTTTTCATTTAAATGGTCACACTAATTAATTTTATCCAAAGACCCAAAAGCACCAATTTATGATCACTTGTTTTCTTTTGATCCATAGATGGGTTATGGCCGACGAGCAATGAACCTCCTTATTCAGTATTATGAAGGAAAAATTCCCAGTTTGGCTGAAGAAAGCAAAGAGGGGAAACAAATTTCTACATTAACCGAGGATGAGGAAGTGGGTTTACTAGAAGAAGTAATCTCCCCAAAAAGCAATCTGCCGCCTCTGTTGCTAAAACTGAGTGAAAGACCTGCTGAGCAGCTGGACTATCTTGGTGTGTCATATGGATTGACGTCGCAACTACTCAGGCAAGTCTTACATTATAACCTCCCTAAAGCAATCAAGTTGAATAATACTTGGATAAGGCGAACTCCACGTAGTTTTCACTGCTGCCATATATTAAGGTGTGCAGAAGTGGGTGTTCATCCCGGTGGGGTAGGGGGAGGAGGGGGGGGGGGGGGGGTAATTCGGGCTTAAAACTGATGGAGAGGTGCGAAGGATTTTTCGGGGGGTTTGATATGCCCAACGCATAAAACAATCTGAAACAACCTTCTTTAATTTTAGCGGCATAGGCAAAGCTAAGAATTTTCCTTTTGTTTTAAGCGAATGATACCGGCACTGTTAGAAAATTGTTGCAACTGGTCGAATAAGTAGAAAACACATTTAACATTTGCTATCGTCGTTCACCAACCTTCAACATGTTGAATGGCCTGTTTTAAAATTCAATAAGTCATGATACACTGTTCAACTTTTGTTTAACAGCAGTCACCATCTGCTGATCAAAATGTTGAACCGTGTTTCATAGGTTTAACGATGAAGCCTTACTTCTTGTGTTTATCGAGATATTGGCTTTATATGTTATAATTGTGACAAAACTATCGTTTTTTATTGGTTTTCGAAACTTGTGGGTGCTAAATTGTTTGAATTCTCCTAAAGCATGCATGGTTTTCAATGCTTGCAAAATCGTGGCACCAGAATTTCTTTAAACAAACCCAGGTATTGTTGAAGTTACCCCATTAGGTTTACGCTACAAATGTCACTTGCATGATTGCAGTATTAACTAAAAAAAACCGGTTCTTTCTGCTTGAAAAAAATTTGCACACGCACAAACATGGCATCAATACTGCGCTTCATTCACAAAAGTAATAAATGTCATTTTTTTCTTTGCGTGTCAGATTTTGGAAGAAGTCCGACTTTGTACCGGTCTACTTGCGCCAAACTCCAGTAAGTGCATATATAAGCTATCCTTCATGTTCGTATCAGGTTTCATTTGACTAAACAGTGTCTCTAAGAACTACATGTTATTCTTTTATTATTATTATTCGTAGAACGACTTGACCGGTGAACATTCTTGTATAATGTTGAGACTTCTCAATAATTCAGACGAAGGGTCCAGTGGCAATTGGCTTCAAGCTTACATGACTGGTAAGAAGGAGAGGGTAGCTAGAGTCAGTATCGTAAAACCAAAACCATAGCAAGTACCCTGGCCAATCAAAATAGAGGCAGACAATCCAATGAACCAATCAGAATAGAGGCAGACAATCCAATGAACCAACCAGAACACGAAGCAAATACATGTAGCCAGCGCCAAGCGCGGGAAAACGCGTGCGAACAACTAAGTCACGATTGGTTTTGGTTTTACTTCTGATTGGTTAATAAGGTAGCGCGAGGTTTCTTAGCCAATCACAAGCTGTATTACTGCAGAACCAAAGCAATAGACCATATTCGTATTCTCGGTATTGAACTGGTACTAGCTTGCAATGGAGGCTAATGCGGGGGAATATCATTAAAAATATTTGCATGTGAAAAGATTCCCCCGCATGAGCCTCGACTGCAAGCTAGTACCAGTTCAATACCGAGAATACGAAAATGGTCTATTGCAAAATTGGATTGTTCAAAAGGGGTTTATGTAATTTCTTTGATCAAAAAGTCGAAACATTGCTCCCATACGAACTTGTTTTTGTGTGATAAAACGTTGATCTGTATTGTATTTTTCGTCTGAATACTTTATTGGAAGATGTTGTATGTTATTTTTTCTATGTTTACCTCACTGGCTGTATCTAAAGCAAATTTCTTTGAAATCTTGCCATCAAACCTAAAATACAACACAACCTTTTAAGCAGTTCTCTAAATATTTTTATATTTATTATTTTTATCATCCTTTTATTCTCTTAACGAATTTGTAAATAGTTATATACATGCATATTTTTTGCTATTGTATTTATAAAGACATTATTATTAACACAAGAACGCAAGTCCATACGCAAAAACGTGACATTTTTCGACATTTTTTCGAGTTTTTGCCCAACATCCTCATTCACATTCCTTTGGGGAAAAATTACTTTTGAGAGCTCTTCTTTTAAGATTTTCTTGGTAGTTTATCTTGTCCATTTTGTTTTGCTTGTTTGTTTGTTTTTTTTTTTGGACAGATTTTCGCAGACGGTTCCTTTCACTCCTTTCCTACCAGTTTCGTAGTTTTTATCCGTCACTGGCACTGAGTGTACTGAAGAACAAGGGCGTCAAAGAAGAGAAAAAAGGTCGGATGAGTATGTCTTTTCCCTCAGTCTTAATAGGCCATTTCCGAGGTACGTTGTGCCTCGTTGTCAAAGCGAGGCTAGGTGCACAACCTTTCATATGGAAATGAGTTTTATTTGCATTTGAATAAAAACTCATTTCCATATGAAAGGTTGTGCACCTAGCCTCGCTTTGACAACGAGGCATAACGTAACTCGGAAATGGCCTATTCACGATTCCTTTGCTTGCCGGGCAGATTTTAACTACCCTGTTCCAGGCACGGTGGCAAGTAGGCGCGAAAGAGCGAGGCGAGACCTATCTCTCCAGTTCCCTCGCCATTTTGTTCGCTCGCATTTTTTACTTCGTGCTGCTCCCCACCATATAAATACCTGGAACAAACTAATTTTAACGTACTTCAATGTTTCGTTTCTCGCTGGGCTAACCCTGAAAGAAAGGAGAGACTTCTTGTTATCTAACCTTCAGTGGAAAATGACTTTTATGTTCAATTTCAATGGTCCTTTAATAGGTTTAACAAAAGAAGACTTGGAAGCAGTTCTTACAACGTATGACATCAAAAGACTGGATCTTTATTCTCGGAACATGGTGGACTATCATCTTATCACAGATCTCCTTCCAGCAGGTAAGGTTGTGAGAATGTACAGTTAACAGTATGATCGCCAATTTTACGTCATGCGCTTTCATCGAAAATTTCGTATTTTTTGACATTACGGCATGGCAATGTTGTTCTCAATTCCCCTTTGGGAATTCGAGCTAGTTATACTGCTCGTTTCCACGAGGTTCACCCAATGACGCCACCAGTTACAAGCTCACTTCCCACCCGCCCCCCGCTCGCTACTATTCAATCAATTAACCAATCAATCAATCAATCAATCAATCAATCAATCAATCAATCAATCAATCAATCAATTTATATCTTTATCTAGCTCTTCTTTAACCTCCAGGGAAGTTATTTGACTAACACGCACTTGGTTTGGAGAACACGTTTCTGGACATCGTCCGGTTTTTCGCGTCCGGCGTGTAGTCGCTTTGGTTACTACATTTACCAGTCTTGTTTTATGCAGTGTTAATGATACTTATTGTAAAATGAAAAATTGTTTTGATTCGCATGAAATAAAATAAAGCTTGTATGGCTGGTCGGCCTCTCCCTATACAGTTGTATTCATTTAGCATGTCATAGATATGTATTCTATTCGGCTGAACGAAGTGAAAGAGAATAGCAGCTTGAACTTGACAAGGCCGCCAAAATACTCCAAGAATCATCGAGTGTTCTGTCACGTGGCATATACTGAAATGTTCAGTGTCTTTGGAGATTATATCCAGCGATTAGCAGCCATAGTTGTTTTCTTGCTATCTGGAAACCCTGTTTCAAGCAGAACCAAGACATTTTATTATGTTTCACAAGATGAAATACTGCATGATCCTTGGAGTATTATTGTCCAAGTGTTTCAACAGCCGCGATTTTGTACACGGAGAAGGCTCTGTGGACGAGTTTGACGCAGACGTCCTTTTCGCTGGTCACGCACTCAGTCATTCTTCCCCCACAATGCGTGACGAGCCTAAAGAACGTCTGCGCAGGAGACTAGAAGAGGATCGAAAAGGCTGATTACTGCGGGTAATGAAGGCAAGACAAATTAGGGAGAGGAATTACATCCGAAGTGATCACTTTCTTCTTGTCTCCACAGTTTCAAGGCTTTTTTTCCTTCAGAAGCTGGACTTTGACCTTTCTGCAGTACAGTCAGTAAGTCGATTAACTTGAAGATAATTCGAAATTTGCGTAACGTCAAACTATACTGTTACGTGTTTCTCCTGACGGCTTGTTCCCAGGATTCAAACTGTAGTACAACACTTAAAAACTAATCAATTATTTCTTTTCAACAGGCAATTCTTCTTGGTCAAGGACTTCAACACAAGACTATAGAAACCCTTGAGGTACTCATGAGATCACTAAATGAAAGACTGTAAGCGATTTCTGTGAATAAAGCATGCAACGAATGATTTATTTAACGTAAATTTGTTCTTTTCAGAAAGAATTAGAGTTGCCTTCTTCCCAGTTACTTGGGCTGTTTAACAGGACGATAAGGAAAGTTGTGCAGGTAAATGCAGTTCTGGTGTTATTCTGTGCCACTGGTCTCTCGTCGACCTTTTGCAGTGCGCGATTGTCAATTTGTTACACTGTGATGTTTGCATGCAAGGATTACATCTAAGAAACACTGGGAACTACAGCTAAGAGGATTGTGTGGTCCGTGTGAACTCTGAAAACGTCATCGCTTTTGCTTGTGTGTATTGTTTATGTTACCTTGGTAACACTGGTAACTAGCTACATGTACAATGATGTCCTCTCTCTCTCTCTGTACCCCACCACCCACTTGGTTGTTTAGCCCCCACTCTATCAGGAGTTAAAACTGAGAAGAAGATGCAAGCCTCCCTGTGCCGTTTTAATAGCAATGCAAACTTCGTGCAAATTTGCCCCTCTACCCCTACACAAGGTGAGTCCTCTTCGGGTAGGCTTGATTTGACTACTCCCCTAGGAAGATAAGCTTACATGGCCTCCATTTGACCTGACCTAACCTTGCTTTGCTATTTTATGTTCACCTAGTGAAATAACTGTTGTGAATGGCTGCGTGACAGCATGTTCACGAGTTTAAACCCCTAGGAAAGGAGGATTCAATACATTGCAAGACTCACACCCCCTCGCTGAAGGCTGTCACGTGCCTCGCACTATTACATAACAATAGCTCTGTGTGACCTTATAATCATCACAATAACACTTAAGGGAAAAACAAAATATCTATTCAGCAGCAAATGGGCGACCCCGTAGCTGTCCAAACGATGTCTGTGATGGCTAACGATACAACTGATGTATCACTTGAACAATGCCCCTATCCCTAATCCCTATCCCAGCGGGACAAATCTATTGTTTTCTTAGCGAATCACAGACATCGTTTGGACAAGTGCTGGACTACCCGAGCAAATATCCCCTTTTTTATTTCAGTGTTTTAACTCAGTTCTGGAATCAGCCTATGACAATCAAGTAACGAAAGGGAAAGAAGTGACAATGGAGCCATTAGCACAGGGCCTTCAACAGGATCTGGTTAGTCTTTAACTGACGGTAAACCGTTGCTAAAATTGAAAACACATGGAAAATTTGGAACGTTTAAATTGATTTTCTCCATATCTAACAAAGTCTTTTACCTTGACTTGTGGTATATTTTATGGCTAAATGAAATGAATAGCACGGCAAACATTTGTTTGTTCATTTGTTCAAGATTTTCTGCTGATCCCGGTTTTTGTCATAGATTCGTCAACCCTCACTGGTTTGTAGTCATAAGTTTGCTGTTCAATGTCTTTTCTTATCGCTACTTCTCCCATAGTTTTCTCTATTGCTCACTTAATTATCTGTGTCCTTTTCAAATTTTAGGAAGAAGCAGCCAAGGAAATGAAAGAAAAACAAAAGAAAGAACTGGAAAAACTGAAACATCTTGATCTCAGCGAGTAGGTTCACAAATTGTTCGCTGTTCTTTTTTTCTGCATCTTTGATTATTAAATCCCACATAGAATACATCACTAGAAGATAATACAAGGGTGCGTGAAGTAAAACAAAATAAATTCGCTTAACTAATTACCATAATATATAGCCAAATGTCACCAAGTGAATAAAAAGATTCAAAAGAGCAAAACAGAAGCAGTAGTTTAGAGATAACGTGTAGGATTGCGAGGATTGAAGTGGATTACAGTTCATGAAATTTTATTTCGTGACAGGCCGTCAAGAAATCAAACTTACCATTCTTGTGGAATTTTGACTTTTTTTCCCCTTTATTTTGTCTTTGCTTTCATCGCTTTTGGTAAGTTTTTCTTCCTATTTCAAGTTCCTGGAGATAATCGTGAAAACACGATATATCAGTGTCCCTTTTAATAAGACCCTGTAAGAGACCCTCCCCGTGAGCGATCACCTTTCCTGGCATTTTGGGTTGTTGCTTACAAGAGGTTCGACTAATGTAAATTAGGTTTGTAATATAGTGTATGAACCCTTCAACTCCCGAGAGTGCCAAATATCAAAATGAAAAATAAATCCCAAATTTGATTTTGTAAAATATTGCAAAAAAAAATAATGCCATGCAAAAGGACTTGTGAAGAGGTTTCATTTGAATGGCCACACCATAGGATTTCGTCCACAGACTCAAAAGTTACTTGTCTCCTTAACTGACTCTGGGAATGAAAGGGTTACGCGGACACCTTCGGGACACTCGCTAGTGCCCGCTTAATGGAGGGGTCCGCTGAATATAGGTTTGTTTTACAGTAAATATGGGAAGAAAATTTAGGGACACAAGCAGGTGTCCGCTTAACAGAGGGTTTCACCGTAATAAACAACAACTTATGTTTGAGGCTTGTTCATTCCTCTGTAGGTTTGCGATATCGGGAAAGGACGAAGACTGGCAGGAGGCTCTGAGCAGCGGTAAAAGTAACGTGAATGTTATCAGTGTGACAAGCACCAAACGAAAATCACAGCCATCCGAAGCGGAACAGACCAAATCACAGAAGAAGCAAAAGAAGCACAAAAACAAACACAAGACTGGCTGATTGTAGCGTTAGTGATTGGCCTGTGTGTTAAGCTTTTCTTCTCTCAGAGATCAGAACTACAACAATGAAGGAGCGATTTCAGAACCTCGGCTGGAGCTCAAATAGTGTGACGGACAAGCACCAAGTGAAAAGCACAGTCCTCCAAAAAAAAAGACCGAGTTACAACAATCAAAACAAGCACATAAACAGTTCACTGGATAATTGAACCTTGGGAATTTGTGGTCGAAACTAGAGCTGGTCGCTTACAAGAGCTTTCAATTACAGTGTTTTACTGAGAATTTTACCAACCGAGATTTCTTGAGGATGGTCGCTGAGGGGGCGACTGGTCACTTACAAGAGTAGTCGCAATAACATTTCACTGTTTTTTTCAACTGCGCGTAAAATCTCGCTTCTCTCAACGTTTAGAATAAAAAAGAACAGCTATCCCACAAGATGAAGAAGCAATAAAACTCCAGGAACAAGCACAAAACTTTTAAAGTTTTTAAAAGTGTTAATTTTCTCGGTAGCTAGTTAGTGCATTTAATACAACGCGTCTTTCTCAGAGTATAGAAAATGCAAAAGCGTCACCACCCAGTTTCAAACACATCAAATCATGTTCTCGATGCGTTGTCGACCATCCCGAAAGAACTAGAGAATACAGCGTGTGCATTGCTTATTCGCTGTCAAAATGGTGAAACCGGGAACTGCTTTAGTTGGAGTATAGCTGAGGAATGGGTTTTGCCATCAAAAGCTCTAAATCTTCATCCTGTTTTACCCTAAAAATAATAAATGAGCTTTCGTAACCTATTTCAAACCTAACCTCACGAATCTAAAGCCAACGTAAGACCTAAACCCTTAAAGTGCCCCTGCGATCAAATTTTTGATTTTCATTTTTTTACATTTTCGTGTACAATTAGACTTTCTCACTCATCTTGCTAAATTTCAATTCATTACGAACATCAGAAGTCATTTTATTTTAACATTTATTTCCGAGAATTTACGGCCGCTATTAATCAACCGTGTTCCAAGGCTTGGTGGCGAATGGGAGAAAGTGACGTCAAAGACTCAAACATACCTCACGGGTTGAAATTATAATAACAATAAGTATTGAAAATCACGCGAAAAGCAACAAACTTTGGACTTGATCTTCGTGCAATTTTCTATGCTGATTGTTATTATAATTTCAACCCGTGAGGAATGTTTGAGCCTTTGACGTCACTTTCTCCCATTCGCAACCAAGCCTTGGAACAAGGTTGATTAATGGCGGCCGTAAATTCTCGGAAATAAATGTTAAAATAAAATGACTTCTGATGTTCGTAATGGATTGAAATTTGGCAAGATGAGTAAGAAAGTCTAATAGCACACGAAAATGTAAAAAAATGAAAATCAAAAATTTGATCACAGGGGCACTTTAAATTTATACCCTATGTAAAACCAAGAAACAAACCTCTAGCCTATTTCTGACCAAAAACGCTCAAAAGCCGTACCCTTTGGTGCGACAACTACCTGTATATCTTATATAAGAGAGGACCTCTTTTTTTAAGAAAGCAACGCCAGTGACTATTGGTATCACATTGCTGAGGAGTAAATATTGAATTTATCAGATGGTTACGTTTAATTAAATTGAAAACAGTAAGAACAATGTTATGCTTTCCAATTTATTTTAAATCTGCAGTTCTCGCATATCTTTACCCGTAAGTTTTCTACTCATGCGCAGTGCGTTCTGCCGCGGTGCCGGTAATGCCAGCCTCCGCTTATTTCCGGTCAACCCAGGGTGAAGTGAACTTATTCCCTTATTTCCTATTTCAATGTATGGTATGTCGAGGGAGATTCATATACATGTGGCATTGTATGAGGTACCGCCGTATGTCTTCTATCGCTGTGTTGGAGACTGCGCATTATGTTTCGAGGTCTTGAAACGCGTGCCTGTTGCCAAAGAGGCCTTAAAACTTGAGGGGTTTGTGGGAGGAGTGTTTCTATACCTCGCCAGTCAGAACAGTAAAAAACGCAAACTTTAATGAACGCTTTGGTGAACATCGCCGCTCTGTAGAGAATCCACATCATCTCAGCTGCCCTCTCCTGTATCGGAACACTTTAATCTACCAGGATATGCAACTTATATCACTGGAATTAATACGTAATAGCAGAGACTACGAAAAGCGCGTGAAGCATTTCTCATAGACAAATCAAAGACGTTAGAACCACTTGGAATCAACAGACGCGACGAACTTCCTGAACTTTCTCATCATCAGTCAGTTTAGTTTATCACCCGTCAAACCCTTCACCAATCATATTCATTGTTTTTGTTATTCTTTAGTTTTTTTCAAAACCACTTGTATAACGTTTTACAGTTGTAATTATTTACAGTGCTAGCTTCTGAAGAAGCTTTGTTTTGCAAAGCGAAATATTGGGCACTATTATATTCCACTTTTATTTTATTTTATTTGCTTCTGCTTCCGTTTTTCTGCCGTAAAGATCAGTTTGCCGTTTCTTTTGTTTCACTTGAAAAAAAATTGGGCTAATTTTTCAAGTTTATCGCTTGTGTCTTGGAAAACCCGCTAAATATCTGATTAAGGTTTATTTTCTCTTTTACAATTCACTTGATATCTTCCTCTTAGTGTTCTATTAGCATTTCATGTACGACAAAGGTACTTAGTTTTAATTTCGGGCAGTTTGACCTAAAAACCTCAAAATCACCATGAAATAAGAAATAGAACACAAACCGCGGTGATAAACATTGAACTTATTCATTTTTTTTTTATAAAACTTGACGTTTCGTATGCTACTACATACATTTTCAAAAGTGACCGTTACAGTGTTGATAAACTATACTTATATAGTATTGAAAATGCAAACGTCAGTAGCGAGAAGCTGATGCTTTATTAATTAGCTGTTTCTTCTTATAGATCAACTGTTAAGTTTTGTACTTAATCTCGGTCCCAGTCCCTTTTCAATACTATATAAGTATAGTTTATCAACACTGTAACGGTCACTTTTGAAAATGTATGTAGTAGCATCAGAAACCCATAAGTGGGTTGAAACGTGCAACTGTCTCTTGTACGCTTCCAAACAAGCTTACGATTATTCAATTTGCTAAGAAGTTGTTACAGCCATATTTGGAAATCAAGATAAAAATATTAACCAATCAATTCGCTAGAACAACTTGCTTCCAATCTCGAGGGACCGAGGGGTTTCCAAATATGGTACTAAGCAAAAAATGAATATTCGGAAGCTGTGAATGCGCGTTACACGTTTCAACCCACTTATGGGTTTCTGGTAGCATACGAAACGTCAAGTTTTATAAAAAAATGAATAAGTTCAATATGTTTATTACCATGACATAACTCCTTAAAAAACAAAAAATCCTGAAATTCATTATTTGTGGTCGTTTTAACTCTTTTGAGCTTTTTATTGATACATTATTAAAAACCAAGAGATTATAATTGTTTTTTCTTGTGGACTTTTCTTTTTTTAGCGAACATGATATGGTACCGGAAGCTAAAGAGAGACTGGGTCGAGAGAAATTTTTCGTATAAAGAGAAATAATTTGGTGTATGCATACATAACGTCGTACTATGGTGTGCAGGTGATATGGGATGGTTTTGTATGGAAATTTCGAGCATTTTCAAGTCCCTTTTGGATTGATAATGCTTAGAAAAACAATGCATTTGGGAGAGGATAATAGCTAGCATCAACCGTTGTTAAGAACAGCCTGGAAAGATGGCGGCGAGCTATGATTTACAAGCTGCCGAGAAAGACGAACTGGATGATCTAGCGCACGGATCCCCGACTATACAGGTTTGTATAAAGTTTGACTCGCGTAGATTGTAGTAAACAACGTTTCGGAATAGTGCATTTTTCTAAACCATGTTAAGTAACACAAGCCGATGCATCATTCCTTCATTCATTCGGGGGCATTTTATAATACTTATTGGTGTAAAAGACCATCTGCCGTGAAAAATCACAATTACTTACGGGTTCATAATTTCAGTTCATTGAGCTTTTTCGATAGATCTTTGACTTTCAATCTCTGCATATTTTATAAAAAACACTTGTATCTGTCAAGGCTTGTAATTCGACATACTTGGGTAGGCCAACAAGGTAAACAGGAACTAAAAGAAATTGAAACCTTTCCATTTTTGTTTCGATCCTACAGTGCTTTTAAGCTTAATACCTTTGGCGGCTATTTTTTCTAAGAGCTCTTTTCATTACAATAAGACATCTGGAATATTTGAAAATTAAGATGCTTTATGTAAATTTGTAAGCTTTATATTGCAATTAGTTTTCACTTTACCATATCAGAACTAACTAGAACTCGGCTTATGTTTACAAGCGAGCTCTGTACTTAAACTTATTTATCATAACCTCTTTTTAATATTATTGAATATATGAGATTTTCTATACAAGTATGCTGAAGAATTCGACAGATTGAAACAAACGTTAGAAAAAATTAATATATTTATAATCTATCTTATTTCTCTTGATATGCAGTGATCTATGAGGAATGGAGTATCATTTTTAGTCTGTGAATGGGGGATTAGATCCTCAGGATAACCAGAATTTTTTTTGTCATAGTGCAAACTATTAGGATTCCTCAATTAGACACCAGCCCCCAGCATGATTTTCCTTTTCGTCACCTGAAGCAGCGTAGAGACAGAAATTGCCTGTGAAACTGAATTCAACTGATACCTTCACATTAATTTTATGATTGGTTTGACCACTTGACTATATTGTTTACCAAAACCAAGATTTATGGTCTTCTAGAGCCATTATCAGGACTGCATGATATAAAAAATCAGTGGTGGATCAACATTGTAGGGGAGGGGCTTATCTTGCAAAAATTTTCACTCTGCCCCCTCCCCACTCCCTTATTCACTCCCTCCACCTTTTCTTAGTCTGGATTTGAGTCTGGATTTGCCATTGTAAATCCTAGCCTATTTTCCAAACCTTCATCTACATGTGGATAAACATCATAAAGAAATGGTAAAGGGGACTCTGCTAGAAAAGCCACACTCAATTCTATTGGCTGCAAGAGACAATGCTCTCATTTGCCAACACAGTATTGTCAGCTACTGTATATTGTCCCTTTGTCAAAGGAAAAAAATACCAGGTTCCCATTTTTGGATATTTATGGTATTAAAGAATACCCACAAAAATCCAAATTAAATTTGGCAAAGTGAGACAAATCCCAACCAGGAAACTTGTTTGGGAATCCCTTGGTTGAGAATTGTCTCACTTTGCCAAATTTGGGAATTTTGTGTGTGTACCATAAATAACCTAAAAAATCCCAAAATGGGAATTTGGTATTTTTTCCTATGATATGTGCCAGCAGTATATTTACAAACTGTTAACATTTTGTCCTTCTCTTTTAGACGGGGCACACAGATTCTGTAAAACACAAAGTCCGCATCCAAAAAAAGAATGGCAGATATTACTTCCAACATCCCTATGCAAGACTGTTTGTGGCATATTTTGTGATTTTCTGTAACTTTCTCATCTATGCGGAGGATCCAGTCTCACACAGCAGAGCCAACTGTACCATTCCTGTTGTGGGCAATGACTTTGCCTTTGTCACTTACAGGTATCAAAATAAAAGAGCCAGGCTTTTGTAACTGCTGTGCACTGAAAGCTGCATTACAAGTATCACCCCAAAACCATTAAGTTAGTTTAGGATGCTATGCATTTTGCCGGCAACACTTAAAGGGGCTCTGTCACCATTTTTAGTGTTACTTTAAAAAGCCAAAAGACATCTTTATATCAGTGAAAACCCAAAAATATGAGTTGAGTTTTGTTGAACATTATTCTACTAGTGCTCTAAGAGTAATAATAAGTGCCTTGGGCTGCAGACGATCAGGATGGAAGTGGATTGCATCTTGCTAAGAAGTCGACCTAAAAATATCAAAATACACTGTATGATTGATGAAAGTCCCGTATGACTCAGCCGTATGCATTTGCCAAGTGGGGCCGAAAAAAGCCATATGGCCCTACTACAAAAGTGTACAGCCTCACATGTGGTCATATGATAATTAAATACTTATTGACTAAGTTAGGTTGGGTTGGATTGGAAAATATTTGGCTCTCAGTCATGCACCAAATATTTTCCCATCTAGCCTGACCTAACTTAGTCAATAAATACATATTATTTTCTCTTCACTAATGAGTTTGAGAAGTAAAAATACACAACTTTGAGTAACAAAAAACAAGAATTTTAAAAGTTTCTCTGTTCTACAGGTATCCCGGAGGAGGATGGTCTGTTCTCAAAGTTTTCATGTGGCTCGCAGCTATTGTTGTTGGTTTACTTGTGGGCAAGTTTTTCTTCCACAAAATGGTTTTTAACCGATGGCTGAAGCTGACAATGTTCAAACGGGATAGTGGCTCATGGATGGTGATGTTTTTAACCACTTTGGTGTCGCTGTTTATTTTCTCCTTCATCTACAATGGGTTTTTGAGTGCTGGAGGAGATGAGCTTTCGCTGTATAAAGTAACCATCTATCTGGGCCTGCAGAATGACAGTTTCATGAAAGCAGCAGGTTTAGGAACATGGATGGGTGATTTTGTTACAGCTTGGATGGTTACAGACATGATGCTTCAGGTAGGAAACCAATGATGGGGGAGCAGGGTAGATGTAGTGGCGAGAGCACTCGTCTCCCACCAATGTGGCCTGAGTTCAAATCCTGAAGGTGAAACCATAATTATAATGTGGGTTGAGTTTGTTGTTGGTTCTCGTCCTTGCACCGAGAGTTTTTCTGCAGATACTACGGTTTTCCTCCTTCTGCAAAAACCAACACTTCCAAATGCCAATTCAATCCGGAAACAGTGGAAGTAAGAGCCACCTCATGGATTCCACTGAAATTCCTATTTATATGCATGTACTTAATTATATATTTGATATGGACAATACTGACTACACATGACCTTTTCAATCCCAGCCGTATGCAGTACTTGTGTCATAGATTGGTTTTCAATTGAGTGGCGAAAGCATTGATTGCTTTGGTTTTGCATTTCGCTTTGGCTAAAAAAATGTGCCACCTTCCCAACCAATCAGAAGTACATGTAAAACCAAAACCATTTGTGACCTACTTGCGTGCGTTTTCCCATGCTTGGAATTGGCAACATATATTTGCCTTGGGTTCTGATTGGTTTATTGGATTGTCTGGATCTGGTGGGGTCAGTGACCAGAGGAATAATTTCTTTAGTTTTGGTTTTGCTACAATTGATATTGAAAACCACTCTAAATATGAACCTAGTAAATTGCCTAGCTCACCATACATGTAAGTCTCTTGTAACTAAGTGGTTTGAGCATCCAATCAGTGTATGAAAGCCAAAGGTCATAGGTTTAATTTATGTTGTGTCCTTTGTCCCATGCTCTTGACACACTGAACAAATCACTTCTTTCTCATTTTTCTCACTTGCATAATACATGTATCATGCATGTATAAAAATATCACAACTCAAAGGGCTCAATGCGTTTTTTCATTTTGTTTGTTGTGTATATAATATTTTTAAAATAATAAAAATGTAGTCTTAAACAAATTCCCCAATGCTACATGTATGATACAAAAACTAGTGTCTGCTTAAAGAGTTTAAACACTAATTTCTTAAAATAAATTTGTTTTGAATGATGGTCATGACTCTCTGAGGGTTTTTTTTTTTTCAGACAGACTCTGTCCAGAGTAGAATGTATGTTTGAGTAATTTTTGAAAAGTGTACAGGGCTTTAAGGCTGATCTCCTACAGGGAATTTGTTTAGATCATCATTACAGTAATACTCAGTAATTTACTATTCGCCTGATTTATTTATCTTAATTTTTTTTAGGACAAACTCTATCCACACTGGAATGTCCGCTTGAGAAAGATTTGGAGAACTGGTTGGACTCGCATTTATATGTTCTGGATTGTGTTAGTGGTTGCCACGGCCATTGTGGCCACTGGAATAACCACTGATTTTGTCAAGTGGGATAGCATGAACAGGGACTTTGTTTCCACCAATGAATTGTCTCGAGCATTTCTGGCATCATTCATTCTTATTATGGATTTACTAATTGTGATGCAGGTGAGTATTAATTACCTGACAAGGCAACAGGCGAGAGGGGTCTGTCTTAAAGGGTTGTCTGCCATAGACAGGTGAAAAGCTTAGCAAGGTTTTCAGTTGAACCTCTCCTTACGGACACCTCTCTAATACATGTATGGACACCTCTCTAATACATGTACGGACACCTCTCTAATACATGTACGGACACCTCTCTAATACATATACGGACACCTGTCTAATACATGTACGGACACCTCTCTAATACATGTACGGACACCTCTATTACAGACAGTTTCCTATGTCCCAACAAAATTCTCTTATATTTTCTTTTTAAAAAAACCTCTATCATATGGACCTTCTCTAATACGGACAATGGACACTAAATCTCAGCCCCACAGAGACAAATTCATATAAACTGAACCTTTTATTACAAACACTACAGTGACCAGATTATGATAGTTTGTGTATGTAATACAATTCCAAAATTGTACTTTATATTACTTTTTTACATGCATCATTGCATTGTACAGTAGTTGGTTTTGTTTCAAAACAGTGATTCATATACAGTATGTACATGTAGCTGAGATGTACAATGAAGTATGTTACTGATAGACAGTGTCTCAATGCTGTATATTAATCAATTTAGATGCACTTAAAAGACAAGTGTGGCCTGTTTTTAGTTACTGAACACATAAAAACAGCCAGTGGAGTCTTAGAAGTGTCATCATTGTGGTGACCTCTATAATACAGATACCTCTCTTCAGTGTCCGTATTAGAGAGGTTCAACTGTACCTCAGAGAGGTGTCCACCTTAAGGCTGATTTGGACAGTACGACTGTTGCTTGTAGCTTTTGTAGCACATGCCAGTCCAGTTGTGCAAACACCGTATGCGACACCAGTGATCCATATTCGCAGTCCTCTGGTCGTCCGAGACGACCAAAACATAGTATGGACGACCAAAAACACTTGAAAACTTGTCCTTTGGACAAGTAAAATCTGAGTCCTTAATTTGCATATGATGTACCTGCCTTCTAATGATTCCTTGTCCATTTGGAACTTTCAGAAAACAGAGATTAATTGCAACTTTCTTTTGCGATCAAATCATAATTTTGGGCGCCATGTTTGATAATGCGTTATTTTCATGAATTGCATGATCGCAGGCTCAATATTCATGTTGTCAACCACTGTTATTTCTCTGATCTACAGCAGCATTCAAACACGAAAACATGTCATGAACGATGCAAACATGTGGCGATTTTTAAATGGCATATCGCCACCTCCAGCCAAGAAAAAAAAAGTGAAGCTGGCGAAAAACAAGCAAAATATGAAAAGGAGGAACGACAGCGTTCCTTCCTGTCTTCTTGGCAGAAAAACAGGTCCTGGCTGATGTTTGTGCCTGCATCGCAATCACTGTCTGCCACATCGCAAACTGGTGAGAGCCCACGGCAATATGTTTTGCGAAATTTGCGAGTCGGTGTGGCAGTTAGATGAAACAATTGGCCAGAAAAATGTGTTTGTAGATGCTGGCTGCACGTCACTTTGAACGGAGAGAATGTTTTGTGTTGTTAAAGGAATATATATTAAGAGTTCAAACAAACGTTGTTAATCTACAATGTACATGTAGCAATCTGCATTATACGATGTTTATTGTTATTAGTTAATAAAAAACACAAACTCTCCATTTACATTATTAGATATAGCCATTCTGTCGCCATTCTTTTTAACTTATTATTCTTCACTTTTAAAAGGGCAACCAAAATTTTGCCAGGGCAAGTATGTTTTTTGGCATACTTGCCCGGCTGACGACTTTGAAAGAAAAAAGAATATGGACCCCTGCGACACTACTTTTGTGAGATTGTGGCTATGATGTGTTCAAGGGTATTAAAACAAGTCATATTTCAAAATCACACAACATTTTTCATGCACATACGCAGCACTCTTAAAGTGCATATGAAGTAAAAAAAGAATTTCCATGGTTTGATAGTGCTTTACTTTCTTTATCTAAATTTGTGGGTCTCGTCGAAAAGATCCTTTCCATTGTGAAATTATTCGGCTTGAAAGTTTTGAATTTTCCGCCAGAAAGTGTCTCTATCGAGCGCGCGGCCAAAGCTATTGTATTACAAGGCTGTGACGTAGAAAATACTTCAACTCACAAGTATCATGGCGGCAAAGGAGAAGTCTTCGACCCCGGCGACTTTCTGTCTGTCTGACAGAGACTCTGTAGAAGACATAATTTCATGACAGTCTGACATTCTTTTGAAGAAATGGAACGAAACACACTGTGAGCATACAAAAGAACGAATCACGAGTATTTTCTACGTCATCGACACAATGGATATCGACAACTCGTTCCCAGTCTTCGGGACACTGATTTCTGCAAATTGTGCTACTTTGGACGGCAAAAAAGAGGCCTTAAATTTTTTTTCTGACGAATTCCTTTTATCATTTCGAAATAAAGACATAATAGCCTCCAAAAAAAGACAAAATAAAAAATTACTTCATATGCACTTTAAGCCGGTTGTAGGATTGATTTACGTGATACATGTACAATTATCATAAGCTCATCACATGCAAAAAAGTTGTACCATCTAAATTGTCCTTTAGAAAGGTGTCTGCCTTAGATAATAATAATAATAGATAATAATAATAATAGATAGTTGGACACCTTAACTAGTGTCCATGAGAGTGATGTCCACGTTAGAGAGATGTCCACCATAGAGGTAATTTAACCGGCAAAGGTGTCAATCCTCCATGAAGGGATATATATCTTAGAGAAGCTTCTCTTTATATACGTATCTTCTGTAGAGAGGTTTTGGACAAGAGAAGTATTGTCATTAGAAAGGTGTGTGACAAGAAAAGTGTCTCTGTTAGAGGGGTGTGTGACAAGAGAAGTGTCACCCTTAGAGAGGTGTGTGACAAGAAAAGTGTCTCTGTTAGAGGGGTGTGTGACAAGAGAAGTGTCACCCTTAGAGAGGTGTGTGACAAGAGAAGTGTCTCCATTAGAGAGCTGTGTGGCAAGAAAAGTGTCCCCCTTAGAGAGGTATGTGACAAGAGATGTGTCAACCTTATAGAGGTGTGTGACAAGAGAAGTGTCTCCATTGGAGAGCTGTGTGACAAGAGAAGTGACACCTTTAGCAAGGTGTGTGACAAGAGAAGTGTCTCCATTGGATAGCTGTGTGACAAGAAAAGTGCCCCCCTTAGAGAGGTGTGTGACAAGAGAAGTGACACCTTTAGAAAGGTGTGTGACAAGATAAGTGTCACCTTTAGAAAGGTGTGTGACAAGAGAAGTGTCACCCTTAAAAAAGTGTGACAAGAGAAGTATCTCCATTAGAGAGCTGTGTGACCAGAAAAGTGTCATTCTAGAAAGGTGTGTGACAAGAAAAGTGTGTCCATTAGAGAGTTGTGTGACAAGAAAAGTTTCACCTTAGGGAGGTGTGTGACAAGAGAAGTGTCATCCTGAAAGGAATGTTACCTTAACAAGGTTTGTGCCGTAGTTGCTTAATAAGGGCTTGTGTTACATGTATGTCTTCTTTTCCAGGACTGGGAATTTCCTAACTTCCAAGGCAACATGGATATTAAACTTCCGGGAGTTGACACTGCATCCTTCTACTTCCGTTTGCCTCGATTCTGCAAGAAAGAGAACTGGAGCGTTCATATCACGGGAAAGTGGTTCAACTATGGAATCATAATGCTGGTTATTATTCTCGACCTGAACATGTGGAAAAACCAGATTTTTTACGATCCTTTCACGTTCGGCCAGTACACCGATTCTGGAGGTTATATCTACACTGTTCGTGATCAAAACTTTCTGAACACTGCAAACCAAAGCATGCTGTCTTATGAATGGCGGTTACAGAATATCAACCCAGCCACCAACGAAAGCTTCACGGAAACCGACCCTCGCATGAATTCAAAATACCTCAACTTTGCGTTAGCTGTGAAAGGAATCGCCTTCATCCCTTCGATAATCGCTTTCCTAACTTTTGGTGCTCTTATTTGGCGTTACGGACGAGAGGAGTTTGTTGTGGAGAAAGTCGTCGTGGATGGTGATAAAGTTGATGACGTCGATGGTATTATCATTGAAGATCTCGAGTTTCATGAGAAAACAGATGAAGAATCTTCCCGCCAAAATGATGCAACCGTGTCTGAAGATTCCCGCCATAATGGTGGACGTCCCGCGTCCGAGCTGCCTTCAGACCAAGGCGAGGGAGTACCCGTTCTTAAGAGCGTTCAAATGGTCACTTACGTATAAGAAAAAGTAACAAGTTCTGGCCGGTTAAACAAGTAATGAGTAGTACACACTAACCTCAAGTATTTGAATGCGGTTTATTACATTTTTGCAGCCTTTTTAATTAATAAGAAGAAAAATTGTCGAAGAAAACTCTCTTGACAATTGGACCTATTAAATTAGTAAATTGTTTTCACAGTAAATTCAGTTTACTACTAAACAACAGACTCGGGCCTTAATAATGGTGATACACGTACACAAAAAGAAAGAGACTTTTACACATTAAATTAACATTAGACTCTGCAGATCTTAATAATGGTGTTACATGCACACAAAAACAAAACAGATTTTTACAGATTTTAAATTGACTTTCATCACAAAACAGTGGTTTGAAAGGGTAACAGACAACAGACTGTAAATTGGCTTTTTAAACTTTTGTCCTTTAGGTGTGCAACAATGAAACAAAACACATGGATGGAAAAGGGATTTGGAGGCATGATAGAGGATAGTGTGTTCACAGTATTTAGCAGTATTTAAAAGAAAGTATTTTAGCCACTGAAGATATTAATTTTTATCTCGATGCTTTATTTTGCGCTCGTCGTCTTTTAAAGAGTTGTAGTTTTACAATAATTTTAAAGCAGCTCATAAAAATACTTATACCCGTGATAGTATTTAAAAGGAAACATTGTGACCACGGTGCACATTTTTTTATATCGATGCTTTATTCTGCCTTTGTTGCTGTTGGGTATTAAGTAACGCTACGTTAAAATTTCATTTTAAAGCTTTCTTTTTTTATGTGTTATGTATAATATTGAGACTCAATATGAAAAATGTACATGGAAACTGTCTTTAGGTAAATAACAAATTTTAACTTGGATGTTTTTACCTTCGACTATTACGATAAAGCTAACTCACTAGAATAAAGTATTGTTACGTCTCTTATGAGTTTTAACGAGCGTTAATCTTTCTACGTCGGCCAAACCTGTAGACCGAGAAATAAAACTGTTTGTCAGTTTTGAACATAGAGTTATACATTCTAACTCCACTAACATGTGGAATAGTTTAAGGATGAGCCAGTCAGTCATCTGATGTATCCTAATAACATATTCTGTCTATTCTTTTGATCCTTGTAAATTACATTTCACCTCAGTGCAGTAGATTTCGAAAGCTCAGATAATTGTGCCTTGCCAGGTACGAAAACACACCCTTTAGATGTGGCCAAAAATGTGTGGAAACGTATTCCCCATGATGGGCGAGGTAGCAGCTCAAGGTCTCACACCATTGGTTCGATACCCTCTCGAGAGAACAATAGAACAAACAACAGACACAATGGTTCCTAACCCTAAAAACAACAGCAGCCGCTAAGTAATGAGATTTAAGTCGGGCACGGTGCCTGACACTCCACACATCACGGTCTGTCATGAGACAAGCCAGCTCCTCCTTTGTCTCTACTCCAGCATGTTCAATCATCATCTTCACCAATGCAGTGACACTGGATCTCGAGAAAAAGGCACCAAAAAGTCGATATTTTTTCTTAAAACATTCCATAATATATATTACATTACCCACCTATTAAAAATAGACATACGAAAAAATGCAACGTTCAAGAACTGACTGACAGAATGATGAAATCCCTCGTCTGAGATGTCCCATGACGACATGCGAGCATCTATATCGTACCGTTAGAATATAAAATTCAGACTAATTCGTTCGTACGTCACTCAGTCGTCAGAACTGATTACAATTTCCACGAGTAGTCTGTACATGACTCGGGCTCGTTCTCAGTCCTATATGCTAAAGTGGCACGCGGTGGTGTCTCCCGCTGAAGCCTGGGTATGATATTCATGATTCTGGGTTTGTCCCAAGCCGAAGGAGCTTTCAACATCTCGGAAGAAAAAAAACAGTACAATG
>JAJLRJ010000009.1:20096321-20131321 GCA_024195265.1 Dendrophyllia cribrosa
TTGGTTTTGGGGCAATATCAGGGGCAGTTCCAGAGTTACAAAAGTAAGATCACTTTGTCTAAAATAATGTTGAATATACCGTCCCACTAATTAGGGGACCCTAGCTAAGGATGTCTTTAAATTAATAAATACCAATTTTTTTTCTTTAGGTACACATCTATGTCCAGCCAGAACCCTCACCTTATACTCACAACGTTTTTACCCGTTCTATTATTTGAATCCGCTTTTGCCATGGATGTTCATATATTTTACAAGATGTTCTGGCAGGTTGTCTTGCTTGCTGTGTTTGGCTTAGCTGTAGCTACAGCTCTCTCTGGTGTGATGGCCAAAATGGTATTTGTGGATTATCAATGGACCTGGTTTGAGGCCCTACTATTTGGTTCAATAGTTAGTGCTACCGATCCGGTCGCAGTAGTAGCCCTGCTAAATGACCTGGGTAAGTGACGAAGGATTTTATTCATCTGTGATGGGAGGGGGCGGCTGTACACAGGCTACTACAGATTGTTAGTGAGGACAACCTGTTTATAAACGGCAATTTTGGATGAGGTTTTTGTAATAGAGATTCAGTGTTATTAGCCGAAGTCGAAACACTTACCTTGACCTTGATTATTCCGGATATCACAAAAACCGAATCCAATAGTTTTATAAATCATTTTAGAGCGGTGAGCTAATTTCCAGAATTAACTGTAAGCTCTTAGCCAATGAGAAGACAGATAGTGACTATAATGTATATGAATTGTAGTTTACGTATACTAGCCTTATCTTTAGTTTTTATTATCTTGTAGGTCATTTCCGTCCCTCCTCTTTTTTTAAATATGTATTGCGACATTCTCCTTTATATAATGTTGTATTTTCATTTTATAATTTAGTAACATCTTATAACCTGAAGAAGGCTGGTCTGGCCAGCCGAAATATTGTTTGAAATATATTTACTCGTTGTATCAGCTTTGCAGTAGTCCTTGGACTTCTCGTTAGTATATAATAATATGTATTAATTTTTCGAGTAGCTTATTTTCTCTATTATACGTCCTCTGCTAAGGTTTTTAAATCTAGGTCTAACAAAGGGGATAGGGGTCTTATAGGAAGGGGAACGACGCTAACCGATCATAAGGAAAGGTACTTATTGATTTTAACAAGTCCTGTGTTTACCAAATATATATCAACACGGCTGATTTCTATTCACTGTAACACAAGATACTGCAAGATGACCGCAGAAAATGTTGAGCAAATCGTTTGCGTAACAAATTCTCTAGCAACAGCATAAGAAAATGTGTCAGAAAATTGATGTCCAAGTTCTTTCTTTTCCTTCCTTCTTTCTTTTTTTTCTTTGTTCAGCTTTGTTTTCTTTTTCTTTATTTACTGGTTATGGGGGGGGGGGGGGGGGGGGGGGGGCTTAAAATAGGGAGGGGAGGTATAAGGAGGAAATTATATGTGTTTTTTTCTAGAATTGCATTACTGCAAAGTTCAACTGAAATATTAAAAGTTCGTTCACTGATTTAACTGCTGACGAATTTACTTCTCTTCATAGGAACAAGTAAGCAGTTGTCTACTATCATAGAAGGTGAATCATTGCTGAACGACGGTATGGCGATTGTGCTATACAAAATATTTTTCAACCTGGCATTTTCTTCAATGACTGGTAAGAAACTATACAGTTTATTCGCCATTTAACCACTGAAAATTAAAAAGATTGTCGACCAGATTCAGTTCTTTCAAATTTTCCTCTTGATAATACTGGTTGACTAATACTAATACTATTTTACTTAACATGCTTTTATCACCTAAAATGGACCAACAATGTAGAAGAATTTAAAACACGAAGGGGATACTACCGGACGTTAAACGCTTGAACGTCACACGAGAATGTTTCCTTTCCAGTTTGAATAATGGAAGTACTCTCATAAGGGACATTCAGTGACCCTACTCTTTCTGTCGTCCTACAAACGTCCTTCGTTTGGGCACTCAGTTGAGGTGGTGGTGGAAATAATTATTCTCCTTTCTTTTTACATTTAGCAACCGAAATTGGTTTATACTTCCCTCGAGTTGCTCTTGGAGGATTCTTCTTCGGTCTGGTGGCCGGAAGAGTTACTGTTTTTTGGCTCCAACATGTGTTCAACGATGCGCTGGTAGAAATCACCATTACCTTAGCTAGTACTTACTTGACATTCTACATCGGAGAGGAGGTGCTAGGAATTTCTGGTGTGATTGCTGTGGTTATGTTAGGGATCCAGATTAACGCACTAAAGACAAGCATTAGTCCAGAAGTCGAAGTTTTCTTACATAGGTAAATATTTTAATAGACATCCCAAATTAGGATAAATTGTTGTCGCTATGTGTTTTCCTTGCCTCAGTCATATAATAATTCAGTCCTTTCCTATCTGACGATAACAATATTTCAATTTTAATTAGGTTCTGGGAGATGCTAGCGTACCTTGCCAACACGCTCATTTTCATCATGGTCGGTGTTGTCATCATGGAGAAAGCACTGAACAGTTTGAACGAGTATGATTTATTTCTTCTGGTGGTGGATTATCTTGGCATTACCGTGATAAGGTTTGCATTCAAAAATGAACAACAACAACAACATCCTTTATTTAAACACGATATAGGTTAAAGCAAAAATCTTGCTTGCGGGGACTTAGTTTCTAACTTGTACAAATAAAAGACATTTCTATATACATTAAAATTAATAATAATTATATACATAGTTGTTGACATTAGTAAAACTTAAAATCCGTTACGTTCCTACTTTGCGTTTGAATCGAGGTTGCATTGAAGTCCAGTTGTCTAATAAAATCGCCCTTTCTAGCTCTGGCATAAAATTGCTTAAAACAAATACTCCCCTTGACTAAAGCTCTTTTAAGAAATTATTACATAATACAACAGAAAGAAATCCGGGTGTTACCTTATTTGTAACAAGAGAAAATGATCTTGTTTGTGAGGTATTTTATTCATTAATGCGAAACCGGAATTCAGCTTGTTTTAAAAACTCAAACAATTTTCTGATTGATTCTATTTGAATCACTTTGTTTTAAATAGAAAATGCCCATGAGCAAGCTACGTATACAGTCTATTTAATTTCATTTTTAATTCATTTGTTTGTATCTTATTTTGCAGGGGTTTAGTTATAATGACATTCAGTCCCATTCTTATGCGGATCGGATACGGCCTTTCATGGCAGAACGCTGTGGTAACGGCCTGGGGTGGACTGAGAGGAGCCGTAGGCCTGGCTCTAGCACTTCAGGTGTATATTGATCATCCTCTCATTGGAGGAAAGGTGAGGCATGCCATTTCAATGCCCCTTGTTTCTTGGGTGTGGTTGTTTCATGTCTTTATTTATAAGCCAAACAGACATAGAAACCTTTTTAATTATTGTCAATACCGCTCAGATTCAAAAGCTGTTTAAGTGGTTATCCAGATTTCATTTTGCGATTATTGCAAACTAAACATCATAATCGGCAAGTACTATATAGAAGCTTTCATTTGAATGCTTATAGTTTATTCCATCAAACTCAAGTTACAAATGTCATATTAAAGCTGTTTTCTATTGAGTGTCGAAAGTAATTTCGCGAAGTGTTTTTTTTTTTTTGCATTGCATTTGCTTAACGTACCAATCAGAAGTAAAACAAAAACTAATCAGGATTAACTCGCACGCGTTTTCCCGCGCTTGGCCGCGACGGCGACGTGTATTTGCTTCGCGAGCTCCGATTGGTTCATTGGATTGTCTGCGTCTATTGTGATTGGCCAGAGTTGGTTTTACGACACTCAATTGAAAACTGCCCTAAATTACTCAAGGTTTAACTCTGGCGTTAAAGGTCCGGTGTTCGGATCTCGTCTTGTTTCTTGTTACAATGAGGTCTAAAGTAATGTTATGCCGGTTGTTTCGTTCATGGCGTTAACGCCCTATTCGTGTTTTATCAGGTTTTAGCCCACACGGCTGGCATTGTGATGTTCACTCTTCTTGTCAACGCCACAACGATGAAAAAGTTGCTGGAGAAACTCGGAATGAGTGACATCTCCGACTCGAAGAAAATTGCCATGGCTAATGCCGTGAACCAGATACAGGAGAGCAATCAGCGTACGCTTACCATGCTGAAAGCAGACCGCTTCCTGGCTGACGCCGACTGGGATATGGCTGAAAGGGACTGCGAGATGCACAACCCTTACATGGAAATAGACGCCGGCGGGGTAGGAATCTTGCTTTAAGTTTCTTCATGCTTCATAATTAATGCTTCGTAAGAGCAAATGGAATCGACATGTCAAGGTAAGGCATGTGAGATTATGATGACAAAATATCCATCTGGTAATGATAGGGACGTTTTTGGCGCTAACGAAACCGTTTGAGTACTAGAAAAATATTATAATATGCCGACCCCGAAACAAATTTGATTGTTCAATTTACGAAGTGTTATTCCACAAAGACCTCATCAGCTTCCTCATTGTAAAACGTGCAGTAAATTCAGTTGGACTGCCATGTCATTCACAAAACGCTTGACGCAGTTTCCTAAAGAAGTAAAACGAGTACTAAATGGTCAAACTACGTAGAAAGGTGTACTGATTGCACGGATAAATCTAGATTAGATAGGTTCGCTAAAGGTGCACGCCAATATTTGTCTTCTCAGCACGCGGAGGAAACGCCTTTGCTAGTTCGCCTAAGTACTTGTCCAAACTGTGAAAGCAGTGTTCCCAATGAACCATCGCCCAAAGAATTCGCCGAGATGACCAACGATGGTAGAGTGCGTTTGATAAAAGCACTTAAAGTCAGCTACTGGAAGCAGTTCGAGCATGGCATGTTGTCCCGTGATGCAGTGCAGGCCTTGATCAATCTGGCCGATACTGCCATGGACGAGGAAGAGAGGTAAAACTACACGTACCTAGTACAAATGAAGTGGTTGTACTAGTAGAGCTGGTCACTTACGAGAAGAGGTACTTATAAGCGAACACCCACCAAAAAGTTTGAAATTGGCCCCTAAGCCTATGGGAGCTTGCAACACTTCAAAAGGACCACAGCGTTGCGTTTCTGATACAACAGTGTATAGGTCTACTCCAGCATATCTATAGAATTAACCAATTTTTCTCCCTGTTTTTTTTTTCTGAATTGTCTTTTAAAGTGTTTGAAACACAACAAAGAGAGCTAACAACTGCTGTTTCTGAAGAGACGAAGGAATTCAGTTTAACCTTACAGTTATAACTATTGCAGTGGTTTATAACTATTGCAGGGCATTAAAAACAAAGTTTAAGCCTAGTTCGTAGATATTAAATGTGGTAGTGGTCGTTCACGGGTTACAGGAGCTTTGAACACAGGGTTTTTAATTAGCAAGAAGTTAAATGGGGTTTCCTGAGAGTGGTCGCTCAGGGGAGCTGATCGCTTACAAGAGTGCTCTCAAAAAGTTTCAAATGTATAACATACATTAATTTTGGAAACCTGAAAGGCCAGTTTATCTGTTATCTTTAGGACCTCTATGGTATTTATTTATTGCTTAGACCCTCGTTTTTAGATTGACGTCGTTTTCTGTTTACAGTTTTATTGAAATGGATGACTTGCAGCCGTATTGGAGAGTGCCACCTTATCTTCAAAAAGTCGTAAGTTACTTTTATCATTACAACAGTTGACTTTAATTTAGTTTTAATTTTCGGGTTGGTAATTTTTTTGTATTTTGTGAGAATAACTTTTTGCGATTCGGGATGACTGATATTTTCTGCTGGGAAGTTTGCGATTTTAAAAAGAAAGGAAACATAATCGTCTCAATTTTATTTGCTTGTCAATGAGGATGATGATGATGATGATGATGATGATGATGATGATGACGATGACATAATAAACAATGCCATTGTTCTTTTTCCTTAGAAAGATAAACTGGAACAGATGAAACATCTCAAGCCGACTGAACGAATACCTCCGCCAAATAACAAGGTTCTGTCCTTTATGTACAGCGTGGCTGCACACGTATCGTTTGACATCGTAATGAATACACTGATCATTCTCAACATGGCGCCGATCATCTTGGAACTCGCCTCAGACGACGATGCTCCTTACATGAATACTTTGAGCATCATCAATTATGTTTACTGTTCCATATACGTCGCTGAGGCAGTCTGGAAGGTTTTTGCATTTTTTTTAACTTGACATATTTATATTTTGGATAGCGTGTCCCAGAATTAACATGCAAACTGGAGTGTTAAGTGCATTTCCATTAATTTTAATTATTATCGGAAAAGCAGAAATCAAATGCCATACTATTGGAATATATATTCTTAGTTGTCATAATAGAAATAATCAGAATGCTTCCAAAAGAACCGATAAAACATTTTCTTAAATTGTTGGAGTTCGATTCAACTACATATGTTAACCTCGCCCAGATTTCCCGCAAGGCAGATGCAACATGATGCAAAAGATCGCAGACATAGCATAAGTTTCCATAACCGAATGCTATTAACAAAGCTATTGTTCATCCATGTTTATCTTGCTCTTTTTCTCCTTAAATAGAAAGATAAACTGTGAGATTTATAATTTTAAAAGGTGGCTGAACACAGTTTGCACGCGCTCTTCAATTTCAGCTGCTTACGTGAGTCAGCGCGTGCAGAGTTTTGAGAAATACAAACGTCGCGCCTATTCAGCGATCATTTTATTTTGCTTAGCGTGGATCACAAAAGTGTTGTTTTTCGTCTTAAAATCAAACAATTTGTTGTTCGTAAAAATTTTTGTTGAATCAATAGATAATTTATAGAACCATTGAAGAAATACACTGCCTTTTTGGTCATATACTATTTGTTTTAAAAATTAGTTCTTTTACGTCTTTGGAAAGATTGTATGTTGTTCTCTGTTCATAGAGCTTGTAGCCGATGTTTTATTTTAATAATGTAAAATTAGAACTTTTGATACAAATTTTAAAATGTTTCTATATCTTTTTTGTTACAACAGGCTCTGGCCTTTCGGCGTTTCTACTTCAAAGATTACTGGAACCTGCTAGACCTGTTTATAGTTATATTGTCCCTCATTGATATCGTGATTGACCAGGCGGTCGACAAAGGCACAGGGAGCTTCTCTCCATCTATCCTAAAAGTGGCCAAAGTGTTTAGAGTACTAAGAATGGGTCGTCTGTTAAGGCTGTTCAAGGTAGGTGATCTTATCGATTACGTACCGAGTGCGTAACGTTTCTAATGAATTTTTTCTTTGTTTACGAAGAACACAAAGTTCATAACTTTGAGCTCCTTCGGTTTTTGGTGATCTAAAAACGTGCCCATAATAGCTCAGTGAAACATTTTACTTCTGTAATGGTGTACTTTAAATATTACGTATTAGAAAAATTTCATATGCTGTATAGGTTTGACGATGAAAACGACAACTTTGTATTTTATTCAAAAACAATTTTTTTTATATGTAATGTTATTAAAAAAATGCTGTACTAAAATCCCTTTAAAAAGGGAAAAAAAACATTTGCCGAGACCAGAGGATTCGCAGGGTCCTATAACCACTAGAAGATCGCGGCAAACGACAGGTGGACATTGGAAAATTATTACATTTGAAACAAAGAACTATTTCTTCGAAAACATGGTGAAAAGCGGGGAATTATGGGTGGTTGATTGGGGGTTTGAGAACTCAGTGTTTTTACTACAATTATTCGATTCATTCATTGGTATTTACATGTAACTTCACAAACTGGCGCTCAGCCGTACAGTTTACTTTTAAATTTACCAGTCGTTAAGTAAACTTAACATGTGGCATTTGACTTTTTCCCTAAAGACTGTTCTTCCAAAATTGATAGACTTTGTGAACAACATCATCAACCGCCAGTTAAGCTTTGGATATGACATCGGTAAGGGATACATTATCGCTGAGGAAGAAGTCATCAAGCTGATTGATCACATGGTGGTGGATAAACGGATCGCAAAGGATTTAAAGCAAAGATCAGAACAGAACCGTTTAAATGTTGTGAAAAGCCTTGGTAAATAGAAGCGGTTTTCTTTTTTATTAGTTTTGCTTACTTCCCGGATTACTTGTCTATAACAAGTTTTAGCCTTCATTTTCCCAGGTAACTAAATGTGATCCCTTTTAAGTTTGGATTTATTCTGAATGTCATGTACCAAAAGGAAAACGCAATGGTTCACGTTATTCCGTTTAGAAAGATTCAGAAATTATGGGCTGCCGGTTGGAGTGATGCAATCTTTCAACTCTTTTTAGTCTTTGCAACTGATTTGGATACACTTTGAAACGTTTTCTTAATCCACATGGTCAAGTTAATCATTTAGTGTTTATAATATGCATGGTATTTCCAACCGGATGGTATATAATTGTAAATGATAAGCGCATCTTGTCCGGCTTGTCAGGGCATGCAACACTCACAGTGCTTCGTAGAGTACGAGTAGTCGTTCTTTTCTCTCAGGAATAGTCGAGAGGGCAATCACGCGAGCGAACGCCAAAATCGTGTGGCGAGAACACGTGATTTTCGCGTTCACTCGCGTGATTTCCTTTTCGACTGTTCCTGTGAGAAAAGAAGGACTACTGGTAGTGCTTAGGGTCCTTCAGTACTGTTCGAAAGGAACGTATCCTCTGGGAACGAGACTGCTTGCGTTACTGATGTTCAAAAGTAGCTGCGCTTGGAGTTCAAAGTTGACCTGCGCTTGGAGTACATCAGGTTTTGTGGGCTTTATAGTGTGGTAGTATGATAGTGTTTTTGTCAAAAAATATTGCTCCCATAAACTAGAACGGCTGAATTTCAATGAATATTGTTTAGACTGACCAGCTCCATAACAGGAAAATACGTAGCGTGTACATGATGATAGTCAGTCTTAACAAGAAGCTACTAAATTAGGGATATTGGGTCTAATATTTCGGTTTCGATCCTTGGGACACCAGTAGAGAAAGAATTGTGCGTGGCTTATACGACCCTACGATGACAAAAGCTGTCTTGTTCTCTTCTAAGGGCCATTCTTTACAACATATATTCAGACAGTTTCATTAAACCATTTCCAGGTATGCTGCAACGTGAACACCCAGGAATTGCAATCTCAGTAAAAACCCGGCAAGCAATTCGCACCATTCTGAACAACGCCCGTGACGTCATTCACGAGCTCAAGGGAGGCGGATTGTTGGATGAGGCTGAGGCAGGGAAACTGGAATCGGTAAATAATATTTTTTTGTGTCACCCGAACTGGCACATTAATCTACAAACTTATGATAAATATAAACGTAAAAAAAAATCACTTTTATTTCACTACCTACCTTATCATTTGGCAGTTTTCTTTCTATTTATTGAGCTTCCTAGACTTCCTCATCTTACCTTAGACTTCATGTATCTTCGGTATCGGTCAGAATACGTTTTTCCGCTTTTATGAGGTTTATTGCTCTTTTACAATAAAAACGTAAACCAGGAAAAAAAAAGCGTAGTTTGTTAATATTTTGTTGAATCTTCTATTGAAAGATCGTTGAAGTAAAGATGAAGAGACAGCTGAGTGCTCCAGCCTCCATTCAACCTCAGAAGCCCTTGGAGTTGCTCCGTAATGTGGTGTGGCTAGAAGGAATAACACCAGAAGCGGTCGAATTTATTACCAACGTTGCTCGTATGAAGTTATTCGAAGCTGGTGATACTATAACAAGGCAGGGAGAAGACGTGATGGGTATATACTTGATTGTTTCTGGAATGGTGAAGGTATACTACTCAGTTCAATACTACGGCTTAGTGTATTAAGCTCAAAGATTTCCACGATTTCTCGAAGTTCCATTTAAAGTGGAATACAAAAAACGTTGAACGATATCGCAATACAAAACTGATTTGTTTCTGCTTCGTGCCACCCCAAGACGGCTAGGGACTAGTTTCTTTTCTTTTCTTTTCTTTCCTTTTTTTATTTAACATTACAGGTGTATATCATGAACTCACAATTGACGGCTTTCATAGCTCAGTTGGTAAGAGAATCGCACCGGTAACGTGAAGCTCAAGATTCAAATCCAGTTCAAAACCTTGTTTATTTTCTGTCTTTCTTTTTCACAGTTGCGCTCATTATTGCGAGGGTCATTTCTTCATTTCATGGCCAAACCTGTTTCTCAGAATAAATTATTTCCAAGGTCTCATTATATCGTCAGTAACAGACCTTCCACTGCCTATTTGTTGTAGATGATAGGCGTATCAGTAGCAAAGAGTAGTCACATGGATGGCGAGGAGCCAGACGTAGGAGAAATGATAGTCACTACTGATTACATTTCTACCGGTAACCTGATTGGTGAGATGGGCCTACTTACGTCCTCTAGAAGAAACTCCTCCTGCACGTGCGAGTCTTCAGTTCAGGTATTGGCCTCTGTCTCAGATGTGTCATTAGGGACCGTTCGATTCGAGTATGAATCTAGTAGTAGATTAAATACGAGTACGACTTTCGAATGTCAAGCTAGTGACGTTTCTAAAACTCTCTCTTCGTTCTTGTTACTGACCAGCAGATAAGATTGCTTTGACATGTGATTATTATACAAACTGGGTTTGATTGGTACTCAATCGCGTACCCGTAGTCCGATCAAGAGGATCTTATTATTTTCTTGGACAAGATTTTCTTGGACAAGCAAACGTCCACATTAAGCTTTGATGATGATGATGATGATGATGATAGTGATAATGATGATGATGACGATGACGATAGAGTCAATGATCTGAAAAACGTTTGACATACATGAGGTATTTTTATTTCAGGCCTTTTATATCACAAAAGAAGACATGAAAGAAGCCATGAGTCGTTATCCTGATCTTGTGGACCGTCTGTGGAGAGTTTGTGGTGTAAGAATAGCTGTCCCTCTTCTTTTGGAGGTACCTACCTACTACAACTGGACAAGGGACAGACTCCGTGTCATGTGCGAACGATCGAGTATTGCCACTTTTCCCAACGTTCCTAATCCTGTGTTCAAGAGTAATGAACAGATGAAAGAGGTTGGTTTAACTTATTTACTGAGTAGTAGTGTAGGACCTGTTTGTACCCGGTCGTTTCAGAAAACAGTTATATAGCCTAGCTGCCACGAGGTTGGGGAGGTTATTAAGCATTCGGGGGTCAAAAATCTGGTGAAAAAAGCGGAAAAGAAACGTGCAATGAAAATGTCAGGCCGAAAGAAAATGCTCTTCCTAGTTGAATAGTTTAACACAAACTAATTGTAATTAACATGCGGAACAAATATGTCTGATGGAGCCCGCACGACTATTAGTTTTTTTCTTTTACTTTATATCCTTGTAGGTTATCCTTATCCAGGGCAAGGTTACGGAACTTGATACCAAAGAGATTTACGAAGGACCTTGCATACTGCCAAGGACTCAACGAAATTTTAAATTGCATTTCGACACTGAGGAGCCGAAGATTTTAGTCATTTCTCGTTCGCATGAAAGCGCGATGCCTGATGACCCAGAAGACAATCCCTCAGTACTGGATATCGTAGGTAGAATGATATAAATAGATGATATTTGTGGCTAAGAACAGCAGAAAGTTATAGACTTTTGCTTAACAGCTTGCATGAGGCATATAGTATATCCAAGTAGGAGTGTGCTCATTTTAAAATGAAAAAACACAAATCGAATTACAGACATGCTTTTCTAATGTTTGAGCGTAAGTCTTTAATTTATGGAAATCACCGCAAGCAGATGCATGACTAATATTTAACAATGCGTCCATCATTCTATCATAAAACTGATAAGCAAAAAAAAAAAAACACATTCCGAGAATGGAAGTATTATTATGAATGATAGCGTTCCTTTTAGACAATCCAGTTTCAGATTTAGGTCATTCCTGTTGTTTGGATTTTTATGCTAGCTGGAACAAAAATTCAAAAAAACATCCGGATCCGTTCTGTTCATCATTCCCAGGCCACTCTGTTTGTTTGTGTGTTAGTTTTTCAACTGATCCGCTAGTTCGCCAAAAGGAATGGATAATCTGAAACCAGATTCCGATAGCAATCTGAAACCAGATTCCGATACCAATCTGAACGATCCACCCCCGGACGTGGATCATTCAGATTGTAATGGTACGGGAAATCAAATTTTCGATCGCAGAATCCGGATTTAGATTGGTTAAAAGGAACGCATCCTACATCAAGCCTTACCTCATGTGAACTATACGTATACGGAAAGTGACAACAACATGTACTGTATTATTATCACTCTCAGCTTTCATCTATATTTTAATAAGGAATTCACTCAAGAGGACGCGAAGGATGGGACAGAAGAAAATCTTCTATGTCGGAGTTTGGCACAGAGGCAACATTCAGAGGAAAACGAAACGTCTCGATGGTGTCTTCCAGAATTGGTGCGAGCATTGAAGAAGGCCACAGAAGGCTTGACCCACTACCTGACAGGGTACTTGGCAGAAATATATTAGTAGTGTCACCAAAGGTTGACGACGATAAAGGTAAGCATGGTTTTTCAGAGACAGTTTAATAGGAAATCGCTCTTCGATTTTAAAAGAAGACCGCTAGGCCATCGCTATCTATACGAGACAAAATTCTCACCAGTGTTCTATTTTTTTCCTTTCAGATTCTTAGCTCAGTTCAAGCCAACCATGTTATGGTGTACCGAGTCATCAGCTCTAAGACGTTGTACAGATACTTTGCACTGCGTTGATTCATAATGAACCCGCTCTTGTGAACATTTGGTTCAATTATTTTTCTAGTTAACACTGACAAGGTTATTCTGTGTATATTTATGACCCTAAGAGTGTCTTATCTGAAAATTAAATCCGGCTTAATCAAAGAATAAAATGCTCTTTTGAATGTTTTTGAACGCGAATGTTTTATTCTTAAAATTAGATTCAGCTTTATTCCGGTCCCGATTGTTGAGCTGATAACTTTACCTAGAGGATAAACCCAGCGGATAACACATATTCCAAATTGATTCAGTTACAATTCATCCACTGGATACAGATAAATGGATTATTAGTGAATTGCGATTCACGTTCTTTGAATAACCAAGACCTCTAGAAAGTAAACGGCCTGGGGTAAAAGATGTTGTCTTGACGCTGACATGACTGTGATATTCATACCTCGGATTACTCGCAAAATTAACAACGAAAATATTTATAGTCGATTCTCAGTTTGATTACTTGTGCAACTACACCCACATGTGCTTGGTTTATACCCGACTTACGATATTGCATTTAAGATAAGTCATTACAGTTAGTATGGAACATAAGACTGAATGGGACTGTTGCGGATTATACATGCCTTTTTACAGCTAATTTCGATTCACTCCAGCGTTTGAAATCGTGTTTCTGTAATTAACATGATTCATATACTGCTTCGTCTGTCGGCCATATTTAGAAAGTAGCTGGAGAAATATGCTTAAAAGACCCCATCAACACAGTGCGGTGAAATTGACTGTACGACTAAGCTGACTGAAATGTGTTTATGAGTCTCACTAGGTCAAGTCGCCTATATCCATACTCAGTTTCCGTAGTTTCGATTGCAGCAGTGCATCCACTTTAGTAACTACATCGAATATTACGCAACTAGAATTCAATGCATGCATGGTGACAATTTCAACTTTGTATTTCTCGACACTTTTTAAACGTTTCTTTTAAATTATTCATGAACTTGCCGGTGCTATTATTAACTGGAAACGCGATGCCACTAATTTAGAGCTGGAACGACCGTATTTATTTCTTTCGCTTGAAAAATAAACCACTTCTCTGGTGGGGACATGACGGAGAGAAATTTTAGAACAACAGACTTAATCTCTATTTTACTACTCTATGTGCAAGTGGTAGTCAGCTTTAAAATACCAGTGACAAGAGGTGAGTTGTGATTAATTTTGAGTCAAGAAATCTTACGTTGTGTTAGTTACAGTGTGTAAGAAGATGCATGAAGCTAGTTATTCGTATATGATGTGCCGGGACAGTAAGCCTTAATATCAGCAAAAAGCGCTCATCTAAAACGTGCGGATAGGTAGTATAAAGTTGGAATCGAGTCATACAAGAAGACTCTGTTTCTTGAAAGACGCAAGTAGTTGTTTCATGAATATGTCATTTTAACATTAATTTTCTTCACAGACTGTAACCAAAGACGTCAAGACGTTTTAATGCTATATAATGAATATAACCAAAAACATTTTCTTACCATATCAATAACAAAAGTTGTGGACAACGCAAGCTATTTTTATAGCCCTTCATTCAAAGTGTTACCAATTTAGGCTTGCCTTGGTTACTCCTCTTCGACAATGTCAGTGATTTAAGTGTCTTTAGATGGCAACATATCTTACAAGCATTTTATTTGAATGTATAGCTGTAATTTTATGTAATTTAAAATATATTGCAGTTTTAAAACTTCTATTTATCTTTTTCTTTTGTTTGTTTAAAATTCACGATTTGTTTCACAGATACTGGTACCGGTAACAAGGCAGGGCGTTGCCTTGACCCATTTAAGTGAAGTAAATCCCGCCACCAGAAAGTTTTTCGAACTAATGGAATCGATCTTTTTTCATTAAAGGGTATCTTCTTACGTTTCTTTCATAAATGATATTAAAATTACATCTAGGTATCTTATGAAATTACGAATTTCGTTAAGACGTTTTGTAGTCATTTGATCACGAAAAAGATATAATAAACCGTTTAGGGAACATTATTTTTGGGACACATTCTGTCCATTCCAAAAACATAATACCTCTAAATATTGCACCTATTCCTCTTGTAATTTATGGAAAGAAGTCGCTACTTCGACTATGTGTACCTATTGTTGTCGTGTGAAAATGTAAAAAAAACACAGTTTTGTTAGCGTTTTCTGATCTCAGAATGACCAGAATATGTCCCAAAAAAACGCGCCCTAAGATTCAGTTTAGAACCCACAATATTTCATGCCAAAGATAACTTTTTCTTCGTAGATATGTAATCTGTTTTTGTTTTTCCTGACATTTACAGACAGCTTAAAAGGCGGAGGGAGTTATGAAGGAAGAAGACTAAGTTTTGAAGGAACAAGCATGGAGATAGAAAGACTAAGAAAAGGTAAACATGCAGTAGCTACACAGCGTAACACAGTGCAACGCAGCTGCTGTTGTGTGAATTTCCAAGATTTAACAGGTTAATGAAGCAATACAATATGTTAAAATTTCGTTTTAGTGTAAACAGGCCATTCACGTGAAGGTGTCACTCGATTGAGTCATTTTTCATTCTTCATGTTTGAAGATTCAGTCACAGGGTGTTACGTATATATATAACTAACTGCAGACAGTACCGTTTCGGCCTTCTGGGCCTCATCAGTGCAGTGCTGAAGGAGGTAAAGCTGGATAGCCACCCCAAATGATCCAACACTTGTGCGTGTCAAACTCTCTAACTCCCCCCCCCCCCCCCCCCAACCCCAATTTGGGATGACAAGATTCCTACTGAACCAAACAAATAATGACTATAAGATGTGCCTCTGTCTACTAGCTGAAATATTTCTGTTTACAGCATTTTTGGAAATAGACGATACCATACTTCCTGTGGACCACCAAAAGCAATTAGCCGTGGAATCTTTAAAGAAAGGTACACCGTACAGCCTAAGTTGACATACCCCAAGTATTGTTTCTTAACAATAGCCTATTGTTGGAATGACAATAGACTATTGTTAGGAGCCGGTACTCGTAAAAGACGAAAGCATATCAGAAATAAGTATAGAGCGGTTTTCAGTGAGTGTCGAAAGCAATTTCGCAATTGCTTTAGTTTTGCATTGCTACGCTTTGTTATTGGCTAAAAAACCTTTCTCAATCAGTAAGAAGTAAAATCCAAACCAATCGTGAACGTGCTCGTTCGCGTTTTCCGGCGCTTGGCGCCGGCGTTTTGTATGTACTTCGTGTTCTGATAGGTTCATTGGAAGGACTGTCTGTTGTGATTGGCTAGAGTAATTTTTTTGGTTTTGGTTTTACGACACTTAACTGATAGCCTGTTCCAGGCGTTCAGATAGTGGGAAAAGCGCTAATAGTTGAGGAAGGCGCGAAGAAAAGCGAGCGAAAAAATGCGGGGAGACGAGGGAACAAGGTTATTCAAGCCGGCAATCTTTCTGTTCTTCGTGATGAGATACGACATTAGGGAAGTCTTTGAGTACGTTGTTTACAACGATTTCGATCTCAGCGTGACTCGATGATAGCTGTCTCGCCTTACTCATCAGCGCTCGAGTGTCAACAGAAAGTGTCATAATTGACCAATCAGAGGGTATACCGGAATCCGGTATACCAGAACAACCTTTTGTTAAGTTTGTTTACAGGCGTTCCCTCGCTTCCTCTCCCCAATCTTCCCGCTTTTTTTCGCTCGCTTTTCTTCGCGCCTTCCCCAACTATTCGCGCTTTCCCCACTATCTGAACGCCTGGAACAGGCTACTTAACTGAAAACCGCTCTATTTTCAGTAAGTGTTCAGGCGTACGAATTATTTCAATTGGTTCACTTCAGGTGTCCCTTCGAGGAACTGTTTTTTTTAAAAATCTAAACAGAAGAAACCACTACCATGTTGATTTTGCTAACTGATATGTATTTGCCGTTCACTGACGTATTTATTTCTCATTGTTCAAACAGCTCTACGTTCCGTTGAAGACGAAGAAGAAGAAGATCGAAAAGTAAGAGACATTGAGTCAGGTCAGGAATACTTAACAAACTAACTTACTTCTTTCAATTAAAGTGTTCTCCTAGTTCCTGCATAAGTCACGTGCATGATCCGTTCATTTCGGTGGGTTGGACGCAACTAATATGATAAACGCCCTATTTATATTTTCTTTCAGCTTTGAAATCTATTGAAATGGAGACGGCTTATCACGGTCAGTGCCTCTAACAATATTTACTCTTTTCCTGACCCATATCATACTTAATGTAACTATGGTCACAGTCAGACTGACAGTCAGTCAATTACTATGTCATTCAGTCAGTCGTTTTGTCGGTGAGTTAGTTAGACAATCAGTCAGTCCGCCAGTCAGTCATTTTGTCAGTCAGTTAGTCAGCTCGTCAGTCTGTCTGTTGTGATCAGTATTTCATTCAGCCAGACAGACCATCCCAATCTGTCAGTCGACGAGCTAATAGGTTAGTCAGTCAGTCACTCTGTCCGTCAGTAAGTCAGTCAACCCGTTAGCTTACCAGCCAGTCATTCGGTCAGTCAGTCAGTCAGTCAGTCAGTCATTCTGTCAGTCAGTCAGTCAGTCAGCCAGTCATTCGGTCAGTCAGTCAGTCAGTCTGTCTGTCAGTCAGCCAGTCATTCGGTCGGTCAGTCAATCAGTCAGTCTGTCAGTCAGTCAGTCATTCGGTCGGCCAGTCAGTCAGTCAGTCAGTCAGTCAGTAAGCCAGTCATTCGGTCAGTCAGTCAGTCAGTAAGCCAGTCATTCGGTCGGTCGGTCAGTCAGCCAGTCATTCGGTCAGTCAGCCAGTCATTCGGTCAGTTAGTCAGTCAGTCAGCCAGTCATTCGGTCAGTCAGTGAGCCAGTTATTCGGTCAGTCAGTTAGTCAACCAGTCATTCGGTCGGTCAGTCAGTCAGTCAGTCAGTCAGTAAGTCAGCCAGTCAGTCAGTCAGCCAGTCAGTCAGCCAGTCAGTCTGTCAGCCAGCCAGCCAGTCAGTCAGTCAGTCAGTCAGCCAGTCAGTCAGTCAGTCAGTCAGCCAGCCAGTCAGTCAGTCAGCCAGTCAGTTAGTTAGTCAGTCAGTCATTCGGTCGGCCAGTCAGTCAGTCAGCCAGTCATTCGGTAGGTCGGTCAGTCAGCCAGTCATTCGGTCAATCAGTCAGTCAGTCAGCCAGTCATTCGGTCAGTCAGTCAGTCAGTCAGTCAGCCAGTCATTCGGTCAGTCAGTCAGTCAGCCTGTCATTCGGTCGGTCGGTCAGCCAGTCAGTCAGTCAGCCAGTCAGTCATTCAGTCAGTCAGTCAGTCAGTCGGCCAGTCATTCGGTCGGTCAGTCAGTCAGTAAGTCAGTCAGCCAGTCAGTCAGTCAGCCAGTCAGTCAGCCAGTCAGTCTGTCAGCCAGCCAGTCAGCCAGTCAGTCAGTCAGCCAGCCAGTCAGTCAGTCAGTCAGCCAGTCAGTTAGTTAGTCAGTCAGTCAGTCATTCGGTCAGCCAGGTCGGTCAGTCAGCCAGTCATTCGGTCAGTCAGTCAGTCAGCCAGTCATTCGGTCAGTCAGTCAGTCGGTCAGTCAGTTAGTCAGCCTGTCATTCGGTCGGTCAGTCAGTCAGTCAGCCAGTCATTCGGTCAGTCAGTCAGTCAGTCAGTTAGTCAACCAGTCATTCAGTCGGTCAGTCAGTCAGTCAGTCGGTCAGTCAGTCAGCCAGTCATTCGGTCGGTCGGTCGGTCGGTCAGGCAGTCAGTCAGTCTGTCAGTCAGTCATTCGGTCGGTAAGTCAGTCAGTCATTCAGTCAGTCAGCCAGTCATTCGGTCAGTCAGTCAGTCAGTCAGTCAGTTAGTCAACCAGTCATTCGGTCGGTCAGTCAGTCAGTCGGTCAGTAAGTCAGTCAGCCAGTCAGTCAGTCAGTCAGCCAGTCAGTCAGCCAGTCAGTCTGTCAGCCAGCCAGTCAGTCAGTCAGTCAGCCAGTCAGTCAGTCAGCCAGTCAGTTAGTTAGTCAGTCAGTCATTCGGTCAGCCAGTCAGTCAGTCAGTTAGTCAACCAGTCAGTCAGTCAGCCAGTCATTCGGTCAGTCAGTCAGTCAGTCAACAGTGAGCAAGTCGGCCAGTCAATCAGTCCGTTAGCCAGCCAGTCGGCCAGTCAGTTAGTTAGCCAACCCAAATGAAAAATGACTTTACTTACTTGTTGAACTAAAAGCAAGCACCAATATCTGGCATGTCCCTTTAGTGGGTACCTAAACACAATTCTCCCTGCCTTAGAAGCACTGTCATTCGTACATAAAAATTAATTACATTACATTAAAATTGTATAATTTATAGAGAACAAAAAAAGAACAAAGATAGAGAAAGGTAAGCGGACTCAAAAGGTCATTAAAACTGTTTTATTTGTTTCACTACTAAGACTTCTCAAGTTTAAAGCGAGAAAAAAAATCACAAATTTAATTTTGAAGATATTGAAAAAAAATCAAAGGCTCCTAAGAGCCAACCCGTGAATAAGAATTGCTAACGCGTAACGCAATATTGCGGTAAACGTTATGTTTATTGACACGGTTCAATAAATTTAATCGACCAAAGACTCCAAATGCGAAACATCTTTAAGCTTATTGTTATTTATATTCGTTTACAACAATTTAGTTATTGTTATCGCTAGATTAACGCGGGGATTCAAGTTGTTCTCGGTTGCGAAACGCATTCGTGCTAACTAAGTTTACATCTGAGTGATGGAACCAGTGAGTAGTAACGTAATATTGCGGGGATTTTTGGAAATTAAATGTAACGACTTTTGTCGAACGCAAACAAACAAACAAACAAAAAACAGTAATTTTCAGTTCGAAAAAAAAACCGGTCCCGACGAGAATCGAACTCAAGTCCTTTGCCTCTATAGTCTGATCGCTTACACACTGCGCCACCCAGGTTTTAACTAATTAACGCGAAATATTGGCCGCCACCCAAGTTTTTGACTAATTAACGCAAAATATTGGCCGCCGTTACCGATAACCCATTCATTACGCTTGCGCGTATTCACGGGTTAAAAACGAAACGATTTTTTGTGCAATTTTTGTCGCGCGCTAGTTGCATCTTCAAATCGCATGTGTAAACGGGCGGCGATTTCAGTGAGATTTGGGCACGATGTGTCGCGCGTTGTCGCAAAGGTTTCGAACATGTTCGAAACCTGATGCAACGTAGCGGCGATTTTTGGGAAATCACAGGAAATCAAAGCAAATGTCGCACCCGAATCGCACAGGAAACCGATGCTAGTTTACACTTGCGACAAAAGTTGCATTGGAAAGCGCGACAAAAATCGCGTCAAAAATCGCATGTGTAAATGGGCCTTTAGAAACACTGTTTATTTAAAATTTCCACTTAAAGTGAAAAAACATCGTTTCCTTCTGCGGCTGAGGCCCACAAGACCGTTATCAGTAATCGTGTCTCAGCTAAGTGTTACAAGGTCAACCGTTTTTAATATTAGCTTATTTTCTATAAATTACTTATGATTTGAACCTGGGATGAAAACAAAATGTCTTCTTTTCAGTTCTCAGTTTAGTCGAGGAACACACCAATCGAGGTAAGCAGCGCCGGTGGTTTAAGGAAACAACAGCTAAGTATATGATTACTATCTTAGAGGGTGCTTTTATTTTAACACTGATACACCTAGTACGAAAAAGATAATAAAAGATTTTTGACTTTAATCAATAAGTGGCAACTGAAAACCATCATATGACGATAAACATTTTACTTGTATCTAAACATGACCGACGGATCATACTTAGTTACAAAAGACTTCAAGGTGCTTTAACAATCGAACAAAGTCGCCAACATCGGTGGGAGTTAAAAGCTTACGCTGGATCTTAATCGTGAAAGAGTGTATCCATTGCCTTACTGACCAAGCTACAATGGAGGTCATCAGTAGTCGGGACACTTGTGAAAACTTTCCAAAAATTACCAAATAATAATGTTGTACTGCTATAGTTTTTTTTTTGGCTGCAATTTGAGGTAAATAGTCTTTCTGTATATTAATGTGCGTTCGATCGTCAAAACTCAACATTGCTTGAGGAAAAAGGGGGGGGGGGGGGGGGAGATAGATTATTTCACTAGCATCTTGGTAAGTGTCCCAACACTTTTGACCTGCATTGTAAGTGGTCATATGGAAACAAACTCACGGCATTCAAGACTTATATGAACAAGTGAAACGGTAAATGGTCGGTGAATGGTTTTAAAAACATGAATCTTCACTTCCATATAACGCATTGTGACTCTATATTTATATTATCTAAGTGCAGCACATACTATTTACTAGGTCTCAAAAGCTGTACCCTTTTTTTGCTTAGCTTTGATACATAACACCACCTCCAATGATGATTCAAAAGACGGTTTGAGTGTATCTTTACCAGAGGAAGCCATGAAAATCAAAAAAGGACGCACAATAAAACTCAAGACCGACCAGGGAATAAAACGAGTGTTCATTCCTAAAGGATGGATGTTTTGCACCATAGCACCTCTGAAGTGCTATTCCACGAACACCAGGAAAAAGAGTAAGCAAGCCTTCTGATTGGTTAGGTTCCCCGTGTTAAGTAATCATATTTTATCTTGCAGTCGCTTTTTTCGTAGCTACTCAACGGGCTGTCAGAAATTTTCGGATTTCTTGAAAAATGAAATGAAATGTCCTAGCTCTAAACTGCGAGCAGTTATGTATCACGAAAGGAACTCCAACGCCCACATCCCCACCTCGACCTTTTTTCGTGTTCTTTCAATATTCGACGACATTTTCTACCAAACATCATATATAATAAATATGATGCTTGAATAATATTTGTATTTCTACAAAAATTCATCCCATGCAATCGAGTCTGCTTCTAATTAATTTCAGGGCACATTAAGAAGAGACATGCATCCATAGGACCTAGTGGACAACGGACAGAATAAAGAAATCGGAATCCCTTTTAAGCTGATACTTATACAGTAAGATGGACAGTTTAAAACAAACTCAGTAGCCACGAAAATCGAACATATTAATATGATAAATAGAGAAGGCAGATATAAGTTGAAACCAGTGGGTAATCATTTGTAAAGATGTAAAATATCCTTCTAATGGCAGTAAATTATATTAATGTAAATATCTGTATAAAATGAATAAATTAAACCAAAACCTAACTGTGCATTTTTGTATTTGTTTTCATTATATAATCATCATGATATAGCTTTTATTTTACTGAGATTAGATTTTCCCACATATAGTGAACTGTGAACATCCTTACTAGTTTTGGATCTGACGGGAAATTCCGTCCCCCAATCTCTTCTCTACGAGTCACTTACATCGCCAGCTTGTTCACTTATTTTTGCCGCTCACAAGAGATTATTGCGTAGGTTTCCGCAAAAAAAAAAAAAATTAGAATTAGAATGTTTGTGAAAATTGCGCGCACAACCCCGTATTTTCTCCATTTCCCCGCGATGGCAATTCATTTGCGCATGACGATCATAAACGCAAAAGTCCTGGGAACGACTTGACCTCGCAGTAGCTACTAATGTATGAAACTGCCTCCAGTTTTCAAGGCAAGATAAAAAGAAAATAAGCACAGTTTTTGCTGCGGAACGAGCGTAGCGAGTGAGCAGCAACATAATCAGGATTTAAGAGAAATATATGAGAAAAAAATATAAGCTACGAACTAGTGTATCCAAAAGATAGTAATTGCTGCGGTAAATTTGTTGTAATAATGCTGTTTTATCGCCTCGCTGGTATTATAGAATTTTCTCTTTCGTTTTTTGAGGGAAAGCAAAGCAAATGTAACCGGGATGAATCGACGAAAACTCCAGCTGATAAGACTAATTTTGTTTTGTAATTCACGCATCAAGTTCTTGCAATGTCTGTAGAATATTGTTGAGCAAAGGACGCGTTCACCACGAGGAAGGTGTGAAAATTTAGGTTTAACTTAATTATTGATAATGAATATGTTGCGTTACTAGCTAGCCGTATCGTATTCGCGTCTCCACGCGCTCAGCTCAGGTTTCGCGTCCCCATGCGCTCAGCTCAGTCTCATCGACCGCTGTCGGAGTGATTTCAAAATAAATTTGTCTTTTATTCCGTACAATCTTCGAAAATCTTTGCTATCCAACGGTCCTATCACCATGCCTCACAGTCCTCGCTCAACTCGCGGTAGTCTTCGACACTTCAGTTCCGATTACGACTGGCACATGTTGGACCAAAATATTACAAATCTCGCAGCCAACAGCTTGAAGCAGTAAGCGAGGCTATTGTTCGTGGCGCAGTGAATTCTGGCCCAAAATATGTGCGTGGCGCAGTGAATTCTGGCCCAAAATGTGTGTGGGGCGCAGTGAATTCTGGTAAAAAGCGATCAAATCGAGATTTTTCGTAGCTTATATTTCTCTTAAATCCTGATTATGTTGCTGGATCGCTTTTTACCAGAATTCACTGCGCCACGCATACATTTTGGGCCAGAATTCACTGCGCCACGTACACATTTTGGGCCAGAATTCACTGCGCCACGAACAATAGCCTCGCTTGCTGCTTCAAGCTGTTGGCTGCGAGATTTGTAATATTTTGGTCCAACATGTGCCAGTCGTAATCGGAACTGAAGTGTCGAAGACTACCGCGAGTTGAGCGAGGACTGTGAGGCATGGTGATAGGACCGTTGGATAGCAAAGATTTTCGAAGATTGTACGGAATAAAAGACAAATTTATTTTGAAATCACTCCGACAGCGGACGATGAGACTGAGCTGAGCGCGTGGGGACGCGAAACCTGAGCTGAGCGCGTGGAGACGCGAATACGATACGGCTAGCTAGTAACGCAACATATTCATTATCAATAATTAAGTTAAACCTAAATTTTCACACCTTCCTCGTGGTGAACGCGTCCTTTGCTCAACAATATTCTACAGACATTGCAAGAACTTGATGCGTGAATTACAAAACAAAATTAGTCTTATCAGCTGGAGTTTTCGTCGATTCATCCCGGTTACATTTGCTTTGCTTTCCCTCAAAAAACGAAAGCGAAAATTCTGTAATACCAGCGAGGCGATAAAACAGCATTATTACAACAAATTTACCGCAGCAATTACTATCTTTTGGATACACTAGTTTTAATTATATGTAGGTGATGGAGGAATGAAGAGCATCTGAGTAATGGTGACATAAAAACGATACCCTCCCGATAGCCAGGACAGTGTACTTTTCTTTGTACTTGATGCCAGAGGTGACGAAGAAACAGCTTCCTTCAGATTTTTGCCAGCCCAGAGTGTGCGAACTCTCTGGATATTTCTTGGTGTTGCGGAAATTATTGTTTGTTAGCTTTTTGTGCTGTGGTGTGGGTATTGCCAGGAGGGTAATAGGCTCCTGGTATTGCTTAGTGGTTTTTAATCTTTTGTTTTACGTCATTTGGCGACAGCAACATCCGCAAGATCATGCCAAGAAACCGGACTTTCAAAAACATGCAGGTCGTATCTTCACCACGGGCGGTGAAGATCGCGTATCATTCTTGCAGAGACGTCACAAGAGCTCAAAAATATGATTGCAAAAAAAAAGGTTACGAGAAATTAGAAAACAAGGGTCTTGAAGCCACCATTAAAAACTGCAAAGCGCTTGTACGTACCCAGCACAAGAGAGTATTTATACTAACTGGCTGTCGTTAAGCTGTAGGCTCAACCGATCAGAGGCAATGTTTTCGTACAATTGTTTGAGGGCCACGGATTCAGTTCAGTGTTTTTACTGTTATGTGCCTCACTAAACCAAACCTCTCTGCGTCCATGTTAAAACTTAACTGCCAGAGCTTTTTTTGCCAATACGAATCTAGAATTACGGTGCAAATACTGAGGTGATTCCTTAGTATTGCATTGCGCATCACTACTGCGCATAATTTCTTGCGTCATTAGCGCGCGCACTGTCCGAACCAAGAGGGTTTCCTTTGAAGATAAGTTGGTCAAATGAATAAGAGATTGTTTTCTCCTAAACGAGTGTGGTGACCTATCTTTTTTATTACTTCATAATACTCTAAAAAGCATAAAAGAGTTTAAAAAAATTTCTTCGTCAGGAAAAAAAGGTTATCTCTAAAAACATGTACATCAGTACTCATCTCCACCGCGGTCAAACGTCCGACGGAGGCGTTTTTCGTTTTATTTAGTAGGATTTCATTTAATATTAAATGGAAATATGGGCAAGGATGTATAAAAAAAAATTAGTTGACGTAACTATCTTTTAATTTTTCTCAGAATAATGAGCTTTTTTCCGTTAAAACTGACCAATTACAGTTTATCTATTACAGTTTTTCAAGCATTCTATTTTAGCTGTGCTTTAAACTAGCTCGTAAAGTAACGTGAACCGATCAAATAATCACGCACGTAATAGGCCGTACCATATGGATAAATAGGGTAACTTTAGTCCTTCACATCTCTTTCGCGAGCATGGTGACCAATGTTTTTTATTGCATTTTTCAAAACAATGCTTGGTTGGAAAAAAACAGGGAAATTTTTAAAAAATCGTTCGTCAACTTTTATTTCTGAGGAATCACCTTAAATTTAATTGTTATATACCCGTAGAAAAGTTTCCAATTATTTTTTTAAGTTAAGCCTCAGAATCAACACTTTTGAGATTTATCGCAAGTATAAACTTATCATCTACGTCAGAACTTGACAACAACGAACTAAAAGCGTGTAGCTCCGCCAAATTTTCCATTTTAATTGAGATATTTTTACTGATTGATAAGCCGGCCATTTTTAATATTTCATGGGAAATATTTATCAACTGCTCTGACTTACTCCAGAAGATTTTGAACGATTTTAAGGATTTCATTAAATCTTTATTGTTAGTTTTTATTTTTATTTTGCCCGGATCATTTTGTACATATAACGAATACAAGAAAACGTTTTTTCAAATTTAACAGGTTTTTGAATTTTTAAACAAGGAAGAGCAGATGCTTCCAGATTAAAAATCGGCATATCAAAATCGCGGACGTGAAAACCACAGAATTCTATCAAAACCCCAAATCCCCCAAGCAATAATAATGAATAATGTGTTTTGAATATCCAGACGGAGAAATATTGAAAATTCTTCCCTAATATAGTTATTTCCTTTTGATTGTTAGAAGCTGGTTGAAAAGTGGAAACATGGTATGTAAAACTGACAAATTTCGTTCATTTGCATGGCAGTTCACGAATGTGAACCGTTAACAAATTTTTGCCTATAGTTGCTGGCTTTAAAGACTGTACACAAAAGAATTGTACAAAATTTGGATGTTATAGATCATGCTATACTGTTAAAGTATATCCTAATAGTCTTAAAAAATAGTGGAAAAATCCCACTTTCGATGGAACGTGTGAATATCTTTTAGATTGTTAGCTTGAGTGCATAGCAGTGAAATCGTTTGAAAAGGAAAACTACAATGCTTGTTTCGATCCTCAGCTGAAGAAAAATAGAAAAACAATCCATTATTATTAATTATTTACACATTTTGACTTTTTAGAAAATATATGAGTTCATTGTACAATTGTATTTGTCTCTAGTGTTTAGAAACTGCATGCAAAAAAAAAATCATTGCTCTTTCAGCAAAACTACAGTTATATACCGTAACTATTCTGCGTTTAAAACAAATAGCTAACATTTATGAACTACAGCATTAATAAGCAATATAAAAGAATTTTAAAATAAGCATAAAACAAGCCAAAACTCTCCTTATAAACATTTTTGGTAGATCGGGATGCAGAGATGTAATTGGGGGACCCATGTTTACACTGCACCGGTACAAAACGTGCACTGATTCAAAATATACGGATACAGTTTGAAGCGCGTTTACATTGGATCCGTAATACAGCAAGCTGTCCACACTGTACCACTGTATAGATTTACAAAGGTACAAAACTTGTACGGATTGGTGGTACACAGAAACCTGTTCAGAAAATAGGTGCTATGTGAACAAGAGAGGCATATCCGTGCGAATTTTGTTACGGATCCAAAATGGAACTGGTAAAGTGCAATAACCTAAAACTCAAACTCTTCCGGCATTGTCCTTCTGCCATTTTTTTCAGTTGGACAGTTTGCCAAGTCGCAGAGTTAAGGTTACAGTGTACCTTCGGGGGTGTCTCCAGTATAACAGCTCTAGCGCCTTAAGATTACATTCAATATATCTAAACCCAGACATCAAATTAAAGCTTATAGAGCTGGCTATCTAAATATGGAAACCATTTGGTAATAAAATGAATTGTCGAATTTTTTACGACGTCTAAATTCGAACGTCCAAATCAGATTTAAAACGCTATAACTCAAAGCGATTATTGTATTTTGCTAATTTGATTTGTTCTCGGGTTTTCGAACACAAAGCGCTAAAAAACGTGTCGGCGATTTTCCATATTCAATTGCAGTGAAAAGTTACAGAATATTTTCGAACTAGGGTGAAAAAAAATTGGAGTGATCGCACGGAAATGGCTCTTGACGAAAAAGTTTTCGGAAATAAGAAATTCGCCGACACGTTTTTGTTGATTATATGTTAGCCTAGCTTCTGTCCAAATTTGAGGAAAATCGAACGAATTCCCTTTGAGTTGTAGCTCTTTAAAGTGTCCCCTACAAGCGAAAAATTAACTTTGAGAAAACAGCGCTTAGAAAAACATATCGCTATATAAACAAACTCCGCCCACAAAAGTTATACCGTCATTTCGCCGTCAATTTTCACTCTTTTTCGATAATTTTTTTTGGGATGAAAGTTCATTCTGTAAACTTTATTTTGACGCCAAAAAAAAAAATTCAATAATTTTCGATCTGAAGGTACACTGTAACCTTAAAATAGTTTTCCAGTGATCAATTTAACCTTTGTTTATTAGGAGAAGCTAACCCAAGACCAGATTCAAGGTCAGTGAAGTTAATTTTTGATCCGTTAGGCACTGCTAAAAAGAAATGGGTTTCAACAGCAATAACATCTCGGGTGTGTGTGTGTGTGTGTGTGTGTGTGAGAGAGAGAGAGAGAGAGTGCGAGGGGGGGGGGGGGGGGGGGGGGGGGGGAGGGGGAGGTAAGGAAACTAAAATCCTGGCCAATTCGTTTAGGGACACCACCGTTTTTGGACATTTTTAGTGGACAATTTGAAAATCATCCATAATAAATGTCACTAAAATCTTACTTAGAAAGTTCGTTCCCCACCCACCCCCTGTATCAACATTGCTCAGGGGGCGGAGAAGGGAAGTTTATGAGCATTTCACATTCACCAGTTGGTTCACCGAGGAGCCTTTGATTGTAAGGAAGCGTCGCTCAAATATGAGTCAGCGATGTGTAGAGCATTTCTTATTCACGGGCTGGCTCACAGGACTGACCTTTTGATTAAGACTCACACGTCGTATTCTGGTTTTGTGAACATTTGAGTAGGCGACAATGTGGCCATTGATAATTCATTATATGATGTTGGTTGATTCCACTTCTCAGTTACTTTATCCATTTCTTTCTTTTACATTCAGAATACAGAGATGCATTCCTTCATTTTGATAAGGACTGCAGCGGTTTCATTACCACAAAAGAACTTGGGAATGTCATGCGCTCCCTGGGCGAGAACCCGCGCGAGGAGGACTTACAAATGATGATAAACAGCGTGGACATTGACGGCAAGTTAAATAAAATGTTGAAATCCGCTGTGTTGATTGCGCGTACGAGTTGACTGACCGTGTTCCAATGTGGGAGGCGGCATGTATGTCTCGGAACGCTTCACAGGATTGGCTGAGAAAACAATAAAACAAACAACAGAACAATGAACAACGGTACATCTGCGTGATACCCAGGTCCAATGAAATTAGAGGTTCTGAAGAGGTGCATGGAATCTGCAATGTAGTCCCGGTTCCTTAAAGAGCGGTTACCTTTTTCAACTTCATAGGCTCCTACCCAGCGAAAACCACACACGCTAATTCATTTTTCTGTTGTTTTTTTTTGGTTATTAATCCACTTTGTAAAAGTTAAAGTGGGCTCTGCACTTTAAACGCACAAACTAGAGAGTAAGTGACGATACCTATAAGAGAGCCTCACAGTTTGTTTGAAATTCAAATTCAAGTGTTTTTAAGTTATCCACAATTCACTTTAGCGTCTATTCATCTATCAAATAAATTACAATAATAATAATATTAATAATATTTATTATTTGATAGTGTGCAAATTAACATACAATTACATGATTAAATGCGCATTACAATAAAACTATAAATAGAGCGTTTTCACTTGACGTCATAGCCGCCATATTGGTGTTCCCGTACAAAATAATTTTAATTAACTTCTTTTTGTTAGGAACACCAACATGGCTGCCATGGCCTTTGTCATTTGAGTCCCACGGGACTGAAGGTCACGTGAGTGAAAACGCTCTATACCAAAGCTACTAAAACAATATTTAAATGTATTGAATAATTACATGAATTAATATACCAAATCTATTAAAAATAATTATAACGAAAAGAAAATGTATGTGTTTCATTAAAATTAATTAAAAAGAGAGTGAGTAAAGTTTATATATGTTGTTTAAAACTCATTATCATACATTATCATACATTACCATACCCCAAAACAAAGGAAAATAAAATTTGCACCAAGGACAAAATTGCACCACAACATATACACTTATATTAAGTTAAAAATTATATGCAAGTCTAAAATAGCGAGTCTTTAACTGGTTCTTAAAAATATTATAATTGTTGTGCTTTCTAATGTCCAACGGTAAAATATTCCAGATTTTAGGGGCGGCTATTTTAAAAGCCCTATCTCGTAATGTCTTCTTTTTATGATCGTGCACTGTAGTCCTCAAGTAACATACCCCCGTTCGATCTAAGATTATATCTGGTTGTACTCTTCACTTTGATTAGGCCCCTAATGCGCATTGCCATAGATACACTTGTGAGCAAGCATTGCTATCTTGAAATTTACCCTAAACCGTACTGGGAGCCAATGTAGCTTAACAAGTGTAGGAGTAATGTGATCATACTTTGCAACATTACTAACAAGGCGAGCTGCTACATTTTGTAAACGTTGTAACTTACTTAGCTGGGCAGCTGGAACACCAACCAAAAGGCTATTACAATAATCTGTGACATTATAACTGCCTGAACTATGAATTCAAACCCATATAGAGCAGTTTTCAATTGACTGTCGAAAGTAATTACACAATTGCTTTGGTTTTGCATTGCTACGCTTTGTGATTGGCTAAAAAATCTCGCGCCACTTTTTCGACCAATCAGAAGTAAAACCAAAACCAATCGTGACTTGCTCGCACGCGTTTTCCCGCGCTTGGCGCCCGCGACATGTAATTGCTTCGAGCTCTGATTGGTTTATTGGATTGTTTACGACTGCTGTGATTGGTCAGAGTAATTACTTTGGTTTTGGTTTTACGACACTCAATTGAAAACTGCTCTAACTGCAAAATGCAATCTATGGCTGAACAGAATCTGTTTTGATTTAACACTTTTCAGTTCTAAGTTGTTTTTTAAAAGAATGTGAATATAAAAACATTTTCTCAGTGATTCTGTAGTTTATAAACACTTCACGGAGCTTGGAATAAATTTAAAAAAAGATGTGGTATTACCCCCGGTATTACCTGCCTTCGTCTCTTGATCGTAAATTTTTCAGCTACACGTCGATTCGTGTATTTTTAATTTAAAGAAAGATGGGAATATTGTTCTATTTCAGTCTTTACGGTAAAAATTACAACACATTTATAAAAACCTAAATGTCTGTTTCTATTGTTTCAGGTAACGGACAGATGGATTTTGAAGAATTTGTCAAACTGATGGTGGAAAAGAACCAGTTTTCTTTCAACGAAGACGAGGCCATGGAAGCGTTCAGAATTTTTGATCGTGATGATCGAGGATACATAATGTCCACTGAACTGCGGAAAATCTTCCAGACACTGGAGGAAAAAATTCCTGAACACGACATTAATGAAATGCTTCAGGATCAAAAGCACCAATACAATAGAAAGATTACCTTTGATGGTACGTAGCTGTTAGCGAATACCGAAATATTGGGTGTTTCTTGGTGTTGCGGAGGACATTGTTGGTTACCTTTTTTGTTGTGGTGTGGGTATTGTTCAGTGTCTTTTGAATCTTTTGTTTTACGTCATTTGGTGATCACACCATCCGCAACACCAAGAAACTACCGAAATATTAACAAATGTCTAGCGTGCTCGTTGGCGAAAATAAGTGGACAGAAGGACCGTGTTCACGATATATCGGAGCGTTTGCACGTGACGTAACGGCGGCCATATTGGTGTCCCAAAACAATAAAATGGCGGCTATATTGGTGTACTGAACGAATCCTATGGGACTTTAGCTCTATTCGTATTCAAACATATTGCCTTTGTTTTAGCACTCCAATATGGCCGCCGGTCACGTGAGTAAAAACACTCTATATGATCAAAATTTCGATTTATGCATAAGTCAATTCCAGGAGTGCTCATGTCCCCCACCCGGGACAATCCCCGGGCATTAGCAATTTGTGAAAAAAAAATTGCCAAATGCCCCATGGCGGGGACAAAAAGGCTGTGCAAATGCCCCGGGGTATAGAAAAGAAATGGAAAATTATTCGAATCTAGACTCATCCAAAAGTTATTTGAAGGCAAACTTAAGTCAACAGAGAAGTGCTTTCCATCAAGTTACCCTTGTGACCAATTAAAGCAAGTTCGCAACAAATTTCTAGTCAGAAATGGAACTGAATGATGGAGGTGGCGAGTGGGAAGGGATAAGAGCTTATTTGTCTAAAAAAAAATACAGACACTTAAGTCCTAGTAAGTACGTTATATTGTAAATTATAAATAAGTAAATGGGTATTGTATTTCTTTTTAGTTTCTGATGAATAACTGTGTTCACTGTAGCAGTAGGTAGTTGTATGTTAGCTGTGAATATTCAGTTTGTAACTTCGCCTTATTTAGCAAGTTATTCATGTAAACTCTGTTTGCGTGTCAATGAAACATTCATGGAAGAAAAAAAGTTAAGTCTTAGGCGTTTTGGACTCGTTAAAGGAGCCTGGGCAATATTTTGAGGAGCGATGACGTCACCGAATAACAGCAATCTCGTTCCCAGCCTCTTGTCTTTTTTGTAGATGATGAGTATGGACCCCGGAAAACGATAAAAGAGAGAACGCTGGACAATTTAAAATATTCACTTCTTCTTTTCCTTTTCTTTTAGATTTTTTTCAAATGACCAAGGAAGGGGTTTGTCCTAAGGAATCAAAACAGAAGGATCCCTCGCCACGTACCACTGGCAAATATGCTCGAAGAAGACAAAAGTTTTACATTTATAGTTGAACATTCTTTATGGACAGATTAGTGGCTTAAAGATGAATTACAGTCCGTACTGCGCAATCTCAGCTCGGCAATGTTTGCGAGACTCACAAACAAAGAACGTTTACTAGCGAAAATGAAAATTACGGGACAAACTTACCTTTTCCTTCATTATTAACGTCAGATGTCCTTTTCAAACAATAATAACAAGTAAAAGAACCCCAAAGTTTTCCCAAACCGATCAACGTTTCAGCTCGTCGTAATGGCGGACTGATGGTTTACTCCATGTATGCTATTACCGAAGTGTAACATATCAACAAATTCAAAACAAAAAATGAAAACAAATCCCGAGATTGTGCAGTACGGACTGTAATTCAGCTTTAAGCGATAAGATGTGTAGCCCGATGCATAATCATGATGTTATGAAATAAAATAAAAACATGACGAGTTATTCCGCTGAAAATTGCCTAGTCAGGCCGAATTTGTCAGCATGAATTTACTTTCCTGTCTTATATACATTCCTATTGCATCCAGCAAGCCCCACCTCAGTCTCCCCTCAACCTCAACCTAGAGAATGACCAGGAAGGAGCCTATTACCTGAACTGGGTTAATCTTTTTTCATTTAATTTCCACATGTTTAATTCCAAAAACAAAAATACAAAAACTTGCCTTACTGAGATATCAAATGTTAGGTAGAAAATCGTTTCGAGCCGCTTTCAATGGAGTGTCGAAAGTAATTTCAGGATTGCTTTGGTTTTGCATTGCTACGTTTTGTGAATGGTTGATAAGTCTTGCGCTACTTTATCCGCTAATCAGAAGTAAAACGAGTAATCTTCGGATGTTAGTGTATTTGTATCGCTGAACTGAATTTATTGCTATGCGAAAAGAAAAAAAATACATAACCTGACTGCAAAATAGGTTGGAACAAACAGATCTAATAAATAAATATTTTTTAAATTCTTCTAATAGACCAATATCACGCTAGCATGGCACAAAAATATATTTAGTCAGAAGCTCATATTCAATACTTGCTTTCTTTTCGCACAACTAGCGTGATATTGGTCTATTGAAAACTTCAGATCAGTTATGTAATACAATTGCTGCATGTGCATGCACGTGCATGTATCACGTTTCCTCAGCAGGCGGAAACAAATAGACGGCCTGTTTGAAGCTTGTTTTTTTTAATGCTTATGACCACGATTTCATAATATCATTTAGCGCTGCTTCACTTGGCAAGTTCTCGTGCAATGAAAAACAACATACTTGACTTGGGACAGGGTGGTATAAAGATCGAAGATTTTTGTTTGTCACGTTACGACCACAGGCCGGAGCACTGACGACCAATTGACAACACACTTCACTGCCATGGGGAATTGCCTGAAAAAGATCGTTGTGCGAAAAGAAAGCAAGTATTGGAAGAGAGACATGTTTACTTTTCCTTGTCCCAAAGAGGTGTTTATTTCCACCGAACTATCGAGTGGCATTGGACGAAGGCTGCCTTGTTACAATACTCCATATTGTGTTGTGATAGTGAGAGAGGAAAATAGTTTAGTCCTTCGAGATGAGCAACGAGAAACTTCATCGGCGAATGGTGCAAAAAAATGCGATCGGAATTCACCAGAACATCAGGATGAGAGCAGAGAAAAACACAGGTTGATTTTGGAAGAGCTAAAGAGGAAACGTCCACCTGGATACGAAGAGTTTGAGGCCGCTGTTGGGTCAAAAGGAATGGATGAAGAAACTACCTTACAGTTGTGGGAGGATATTTTCAAACTTTGAGTACACGGTTTGGAATTATTTCAAATTTTAAAATACGTAGCTTAAAAACTGTAACATTGAAAATATGAACCACATCGAGTAAAGTAGCTCTATCCCGTTCACCATATGATGTGATTTTCGGCTGTAACTACTGCAAGATGTAAAGTAAAATGAAACGTTTTTTATTAAATAAAACTGGTAACACCAAAATAATATTAAACTTGACCAATGTTTTATTCCTGTCAGAGTTTTGGGTCAATCAGTCATATTTGCGTAGCTTATTCAAGTAAATAAGAAGGCCTGTGTCAAAGAAAAAATAAGCCGCTGTTTTTCTTGCGTTCCGTTTTCGCGCTAAAAGCGCATATTGATTAACTCTTAATTAACAATAGATATGTTTGAGCACGTAATTCAAATTAAAAAAAATAACTTTTCTTTATTTTGACCACGATTTCAAAAGTAATTTTGGCTTTTGAAAACCATTTATAAATATGTCATTCTTCTGGACATAATGAGAAAAAATTGGCTGCGGTTTGAAAGTACACGAACTAATCACGTAGGGAGTTATAGTCAAATCTCTATTGAGCGGTCAACCTCAAGGAATACCAACTGACCGCTTAATAGAAGTGTTCTAACATTTAGAATGTAATATGGCGAAAATTGAACTAGAAAACGAAATTGCTCACATGATTTATGTTTTATTGCTAACAGCAACGGTCACTGATAGAAAATGTGATAAATTGAACTTCTATTTAATTATCACATTTTGTATTACTGTTGCTGTGAACAATAAAATATACATCGGAGTAATCGGAGTGCGGAGTAATTTCGCAATTTACTTAAGTTAAGTACAGTAATTGCATGTTCAAGGAAGATCATGCCTGGCTATCGGATTTTGTAATGTTGTTCATAAGGAAATCTTTGTTGTAAACCACATCATCAAAAGTTTTGCCATCACATTCAGCATGAAACGAAAAAATCAGTTATGGTTGTCTGTGATTTGGGGCCGCGTATGTAGCTTAATTTCGTTAAGTAAGTCACTCACTTTGTTTCGTTCGTTTTCCTTCACATTGTATTTCTTTACTGTTTTTAAAAATCCTCTTTTCACAAAGGTTCTGCATGCTTTCGACTCAGTAAAACTACTCTTGACTAGAAGTCACATGCTTTTTCTGCTCAAGTCAACGAAAGGTCCAGATCCTCTCGGTATGAACGCCTGACTAAAATTGTTTCATGTAAAATACAAAAAAATGCCAAACGTACTTAAGTGAAATTTGTGATCCACGCTGAGTGTGCTCTCAACTTAAGCAGTTAAAAAAGCAACCTGAAAAAAATTCACGCTTGAACGGGATTCGAACCCATGACCTTGCAATACCGGTGCAATGCTCTATCCATTGAGCTATCAAGCCACATGGATAGATGGTCAATTGTGAGTTCGTAATATACCCGATGACAGTGAATACATATGAATGTGAATATATGAATATCATA
>JAJLRJ010000009.1:20133821-20244209 GCA_024195265.1 Dendrophyllia cribrosa
CCCCTGAAGAGTGAGCAATCACGAAACAGGCTTGTAGGGATACAAGTGTAGTCTTTTTCCTGTTTTAAATATTTATATATATATATATATATATATATATATATATATATATATATATATATATATATATATTTTTAGCAACTACTGTGATTTGCAGTCTGTCCATTTAAATTGGGTATTTAGTTTTAAGGGCGAGGAGGTGGATGTAGGAGACTCATGAACTAAACTGAAAACTATAAGCCCGCGCTAATAAACCAATTGTGTATACAAACCATGTAACACTCCGAATGAAGGGTTACATAACCCACGATAAATACATCAGCAATATAACGGCCCCTACAGTAAGTTATTGAGATTGCACCGCATTTTATATCAAGTCATGAGATAAAGACAAAAGACTATGACGTCATCCACGTTAACGTATCCACAGCGATTCCATAGCAATTTTAAAGAGAAACCACAGTAAAAAAAATACCGAATTACACGCCCTATACTACTGTCGTTGTGTATCACTTTGTTGATTTGTTGTTAAGAGAATCAAACAGCTTTACATCTAACTTATACTCCAGTATTACAAATCAAAGTTTAAAAGGAAAATATCCTTATTAAAAATAGCAATAATAATAATTTAAAAGGAAAATAAAACATTGATTTAAATCACTGACTAAATTTGTTGATTGGAACGCAGGTAATATTATAATAATACTGATAGGATGACATTGCACCAGTGAAAATCGGCGAGGTTTTGATAAAATTATGTGGGTAAATGGTTTGTGTTCGAGTTGCAACGATTACAATAACATGAAAAGTCTACAAATACTTAGATTGAAGAGTTAGTGACCCTTGTGTCAATATTAGCTGCTATGGTGGGTTGTTGTTATTGTTGTTGTTGTTGCTGTTATGTTGAAGTTTACTAATTGCCATTTTCTTACAACATGTCAGGAGATAAAACTCAAAATAGTGCGGTAATCTGAACGAACACCTGACAATTTGACAGTAGTCTATTACACATCTGTAAAAGTTAGAACTAAGGCGCTGTGATTTTGCTAACACAAAACACTAGCATAAGGGATCTATGAAAATCGTATCATGTATTTCGAAGTTTTATTGCAAGAAAGAAGGGGGAAGAATTTCTACGACATTTTAAAGAATGACAAAGGAAAGAGTAAATGAAGACAAATTTATTCCTATCAATGGTCTAAAGAATGTGAAATTTCCTTTTTGCTGAGATTTAAGCGGGCCACCATTGCTTTCTCTGAAAAACTATTTCCTGCAATTTCTCTTTCGGTCTTCTGACGTACTTAGTGTGGTCTCCAAGGGTTTATTCTCTTTAATAAAATAAAAAACCTTTAATTCAATGTATTGTTAATTTTTAAACCACCTCTAACAATGTTTGCGTTTTATTTGCTTCGTTAGTATCTCAGTCGATAATAATGTTTATTTATTTTGATTTTTTGTTTACTTTAGGAATCGCTAACGGAGTACCAGCTCGTGGGTAAATTTTGTTACACATCATGGCAGCTGAAAAAATATTGAATTAAATTTTCACTTGGGAAATGATTGGGGGAAAAAACGGTCGATAATAGCACCGCAAGATAGTATATTCTAGCTTCTACTAAATAGATTATATTTTAACGCTCAAACCTTTCATTTTCATTTTCACGAAGACGCCAAAGATAGAGCCACTTTGCATGGCATGAATGTACCGCTCAGTAGCTTTCACTTAAATGGTCACACTTTTATTTAGAAATTCAACCACAAATCGACAGCTAGAACCACCTTGCACAGCATAATAAACAGCACCACAGGAAAGTACCGCTCAATAGCTTTCATTTGATGTCACATTGAGATTTCATCCATAGATCAATAGTTAGAACCACATTGTACAGCATAATAAACAACGCCACAGCAAAGTACTGCTTGATATCTTTTACTTAATTGAATCGCTACACTTCGCCAACTCATCCCCAAAATTAAAAGTTAGAACAGTGAAACTATTAAAATAGAAAGTATATTTAATATTTGCCTTAGTATCCATGACTAATGTTTTGATCCAGTTTTAACAATTAATTATTCATACAATAAGACGCAAAATTGCTAACATGTACAAAAGAACATTAGATAACGAACAGTTAGATCTGGTCGTTTGAGCTGGAAACAAGAAACAACATCGTTATTGCATGTTACAGCCCTATACTCTTTTGTTCACGCATTCATTTTATAAATAACATTATTAAGTTTACATAAGATACCAAAGTCAGATTTTTCTTCCCTTCCTTAGTCTTCGTCGTCTTACGTTTTTACAACGGTAGTTTTAAATTAAGCGATCCTTAGAAAGTGTAATTTCGTGATTTGTCAATGGTGAGCAATCTTATTTCCAAACGAAAAAGACTTGAGATTGACTTGAGATATACCTGATAATTTTATGTAGTATAGTGTAAAGAAAGCATCTGGGGTTTCTCCCATTTACACCATGCATTGAAGAACACAGCCAATCAAAAATCTGAAAAGCCATTGTATATTCTGTGGTATACCACAGGTCACGTGATGTAGCGCCGGAGGTTCGAGCTCTGATTGGTTCATTGAAATGGTTGCTTCTATTATGATTGTCCAGAGTAAGTTACTTTTTGTTTTGATTTTACGACACTCAACTGAAAACTACGCTATGCATGCACGCGTATAATATTTGTAGTTAAATCGCGGAAGATGGTATATGCACATCTCAATTCAAACTCCGTAGCGCTATTGATTTAAACTGAATGGACTCCTAATTAGCATCAGGGAATGCAATTTATCCATGTTGATCTTCTTATACAGAGTATTTAGACGCCTTTCAACAATTTGACAAGGACAACAGTGGTTTCATTACAACCAAGGAGCTGGGGAACCTTATGAGGTCACTCGGCGAGAACCCCACAGAAAAGGAGCTACAGAGCATCGTTAATGCAGTGGATATGGATGGTAAGGCACACACGCATGCGTAAGGAACCCTCGTATGACCAGTACTCAAACCATGCACTGAGTATATCAATCTTGATCCCAGAGCCCGCGCTTTTTAAATGAGCGAAGACAAAACTCCCTTGCGTAGATACATAGGAGGGTCTGGATGGGGTTGAAATGATAGCTCTGAATTGGCAACATTTTCAGCTGATCAATGTCACGTTTTTTACTAGCTAAGACTCCAACACTTTATCCAGACCTTCGGAAAGTCATAAAGAATAAGGCCGTACATGGCCATGCATAGCCCTACATAGCCATCCATAGCTGTACATACCCATACATAGTAGTACTTACCCGTACATAGACCCACATAGCCGTACATACCCATACAATTAGCCATACGTAACCATACGTAGCCGTACAGATCCATACGCCATACATAGCCGTTGATAGCAGTACCATCGGCAATATACATAGTTCACATGGCCTCACATGACCGTACATAGGCGGATGCCGAATTTTTTTTTTATTATTCTATTATTTTTCTTTTATTAGCTTTGCCATAACAAATAATACTTACAAAAAAAGGAAAGGCAATGATAATTGATATTTTACCCTTCTCATTATTTATTTTAACAGGAAATGGCGTGATGGATTTCCAGGAATTTGTGCGGCTTATGTCGAAGAAGAATCAATTTGGGATAGATGCAATCGAGGCGAAGGAAGCTTTCCGAATTTTTGACAGGGACGACCGCGGTTACGTGCTCACCTCAGAACTTCGACAGGCTTTCGGTAGATTGGAGGAGAAAATCTCCGACAGTGAGCTTGATGAGATTTTGGAAGACAAATGCCAAGCAGGAAACAGAAAAGTATCTTTTGAAGGTATCCGCTAACATGGATATCAAATAAGAATTAAAAATTAAATGTAAAAGAATAGATATATACTAGGGTTCGATAGTCATTTAAAATACTAATCTGATATTGCACAGTTCTAAAAAGGTCAAATGGTGCGAATTCAAACCTTCTTACTGAAAATTCCCTCGAGCATCCCCGGCACTTATATATTGAAAATTCCCAGGGAGTCTCTTCTCTTCCCCTTCCTTTGCGGCTTTTTTATCTTTCTCACTTCTCCCCATCAAGAATATATGTTAGTATATAAAAATACTAACATATACACTTAAGTCTAAAAGTTCTTTTACGTGGTCTGCAGCAAAGAAAACAATAGGTCCGCAACGCGTACATGTGCATACCGAAGGTTATGCATGTTTAGTTGTTTGGTGTATTCTAGGTAATTGACACTTGTGATGTAGCACTTACATCGCTGATTTGACAGTTCACGCTTAACATTCACGATGTACTTCGTATAGTACGATGGGTAGTGTAAACCTATCAGAGAAACCTCACAAGCAACCTCAAAAACTTATCATATACGAAATATATAGTAGAATCAGGCTACAGCATAGTGTCTCTCCCGGTTCCCGGAGTAGACACAAAAACTTTTTACTTTTACGAACTCGCTGTATTCTCATTATGTTTACAGAATTTAAGAAGATGACAAGGATAGAGAGTTCAAACACACATTGAACAAAGAGGAACTCGAAGCAATTGCCACGTCATGTTCAGCAAGTAAATATTAATGCAAGACTGCATTGGTGCTCTAACGACCATGTAAACAAATGCAGCGAAAGGCACTGTCAAATAAACTTACGAGCACCGAGTGACTCTCAAAACAACCATAGATTTATATTATCAGAAAAAATATACTTCGCGATTCATTGTAAAGAAACGGGTTAAAACGCAGAAGTTATGAGTCAGCAATTGTGCAATAGCTCTTTCAATAGCCTGCGAGCAAGCTCTCGGGCTTGGGGTTTCGGGATTGGGGGAGCGGAGGGCGAGAGCTTGCAACGAGGTCTCAGAAATTTGAATGCCGCCCCAAATACTTCCCGTGGCTCCCCGCTGTCCGAGCTGTCAGAATTTGGCCAATTAGCGCACACCGGAACCGAGCGTTAATGTAAACAAACATGAAAAATAAAAATAGTGTTGGTGACGCAACACTTTTTGACAGCCAGACTGTCCGCTTCTAAGAATTCTCTGTTTTCTTTCTAGTATATCGCTGGACAAAATTAAGATTACGATTTAAGATTAAGTTTTTCCAAACTCTCTGCTTTCACCAGTCTGAAGGTGTTTCTCTTTTGAATGCGTGTTTATAATTCTGTGAATAGCGAGATGTTTATATTGAAAACGTTTCAAATTACTTTCGGACTTTTGCAAATTGCGTGGTGAACGAACGAAAGCAAAAATAAATCACCGGCCAAAACACTAGAGCTCTTTCGATAGCCGTTCAAATAGCTGGAAATGTTTTGCCGAAACGGTCTTTAACATTAGCCGTTCAAACGGCCGAATATTTTTTCCCAAAGGATAACCCTAGCCGTTCGAACGGCTGAAGATTTTTTTTGAACGGCTTGTAGCAGCCGTTCGAACGGCTGAATATTTTTTTTAAACGGCTAATAACGGCTGTTCGAACGGCCTCCTACCGTTCGTGAACGGCTGATGAACGGCAAGGGAACGACTCGAACGGAAAGCCCTTAGTATCGTTTTCGCGTGAGAGGTCACAAATGCTGGTCGATAATTTTCCGCTCTCCGTCATTTTGTTTTGTCTTGATCACGACGCACTAAGAATGACATGAATGACAATGTCATCATCAAATTAAATTTTCAACCAATCAGCATTTTCCGAAGACTTTTTGAGCGGAGACATTCAAACTTCTGAGACATCGTTGCAAGCTCTCGATCCTTTCCCTCCCCCACCTCCTCCCCCACCCCCACCCCAAACCCGAGCCTGAGCGCTTGCTCGTAGGCTACTCTTTCAATAGACCTTTTTACCGATACGGCAACCTTATTAATTTTTCCCCAGCTGGAAATGAATTGTTAACAAGAACTCTACGAGTAGTGAAACAGGGCATTAAGGGTCTGGATTTTCATCTGGTTTACTAACAAAATGTCTAACAGTTCATTTTATTTGTCAAAAAATGAAGTTTTCCAGCTTGTGTCGCTAAAAACTGATTATGGTTGAATTTCTCTTCAACAATTCACTTGAATTTATATCTTCCTCTTGGTGTTTGACAAAGATACTTTAAGTTTCAATTCGGGACAGTTTTGAAATCCTCATGACATATATGTTATCTTAAACAAAACCCCCATTACACAGTTGTTCAGGTCACGCGACATTCCTTGTCTTCTCTTCTGCGACCGCCAAAAAAGTTAAAAAAAAGGTGCATAGGAGTTAAATGAAGCTAAAAACGAAAATCAAGGGATAAAGTCCTTTATTAAGCCCTCAACGTAAAAAAAAAACGAATTGAAGATCGATCAAGTTGATTGCTAGGAGCGACACCATTTTAAGGTTACAGTGTACCTTCAGATCGAAAATTTATTGAAATTTTTTTTTGGCGTCAAAATAAAGTTTACAGAATGAACTTTCATCCAAAAAAGAAATTATCGAAAAATAGTGAAAATTGACGGAGAAATGACGGTATAACTTTTGTGGGCGGAGTTTGTTAATGAAGCGATATGTTTTTCTAAGCGCTGTTTTCTCAAAGTTAATTTTTCGCTTGTAGGGGACACTTTAAAGAGCTACAACTCAAAGGGAATTTGTTCGATTTTCCTCAAATTTGGACAGAAGCTAGGCTAACATATAATCAACAAAAACGTGTCGGCGAATTTCTTATTTCCGAAAACTTTTTCGTCAAGAGCCATTTCCGTGCGATCACTTCAATTTGTTTTCTCCCTTTTTCGAAAATATTCTGTAACTTTTCACTGCAATTGAATATGGGAAATCGCCGACACGTTTTTTTAGCGCTTCGTGTCCGGAAACCCGAGAACAAATCAAATTAGCAAAATACAATAATCGCTTTGAGTTATAGCGTTTTAAAGCTGATTCGGACGTTCGAATTTAGACGTCGTAAAAAATTCGACAATTCATTTTATTACCAAATGGTTTCCTTATTTAGAAAGCCAGCTCTCTAAGCTTTAAAGCTTTAATTTGATATCTGGGTTTAGGTATATTAAGTGTAATCTTAAGACGCTAGAGCTGTTATACTGGAGACACCCCCGAAGGTACACTGTAACCTTAAATATGCACAGAACTGAATGACCTAATGCGTTAAATTTGGTGACCTTACAGGACTGTCCCGTGCATTGTATGTGAAAAACAAACTATCTTGCAACACTGTATGGGCCAAGAGGATTGTGATGATTTGATCCTTCTCCGCAGAGAAATTCACGATCGATTGCTCCACGTTCTCAAAAAGTACAACACACTTTGTAACTGCAGCTTGGATGGTGATGAACCCTTAGAGTCAAACGTGGGATATAGATTTGTAACACAGGAACAAAGCGTTGTAAGTGATAGTTTGTACAGCTACATAATTGTCATCTAGTGGACGTCTCATATTTTCTAGTATGTTGACGTTCTCGCAATAAAGGTGTCTGTCTGCTTGCTACAAAAACGAAGGCAATTCTCGAAGCCGAAAACTGTCTAGTCTCTCTCCGTCCACCATTTTGGTCGTTGTGCGCATACTCTTTGGCGGTGTCAAGTGACCGACATCAACGCATGCTCATAACGTATAAATACATTATGGTTCATAACGTATAAATACGTTATGGTTCATAACGTAATTATGTTACGTTTATAACGTATAAATATCCCATGGTTCATAACGTATAAATATGCTTGCATCGTGTTTAAAACATACATTTATTGATGCGAAAATATAAATTAGGTCGGTTTTATAATACTCATATTCTTATCTTGATAGCAATAATTATGGTCTAATACGAATATTTGAGTTCTTCTTAACATTTATATATTAATCTGTTTGTCATAAATGACCTTCCATACCACGTAACCATATACAAAATAAATGGTCAGGTACTTGAAGGCTTTATTCGTATTCCCGGACGGCCTAGGGCTAGTGTTTGTTTTTCGAAGGAAGACTTTCGCGCCAGTAATGACTGAAAGCGGGAGAAGAAGACGAAGAATATCAGCTTGCTGTTTAAGCAGTTCGAATGTCACAAAACATACAAGTAAGTTTGGACGTATTTTGGATGCAATTTGGATGCGGTTTGGATGCAGAGTGACGAGAAGACGACGAGATTTTTGGAACTCAAAATCGTTTCGTTTGAAGAAATCTATGGAGATTTTAAACTTGGGTATCATAGAACGGAGAATTAGGCGAAAAAATATATTCATGAGAGGCTCAGTGAATTTATCGCTTGAAGGTGTCCTTATCGGGTTGCATCAGTGAACCAAGCACAAAGCGTTATCATGTTTAAGAAATATTCAATTTCTTTAGCTCAAAATCAGCTCGCTTCAAGAAATTTATGGTCTTCTAGCTTTAAATCGACATATTAAACTTGGATATCAGCGAGCAGAATTAGGACTGAAAAAAATACTTTCATGAGAGGCTTAGTACATTTACCGCTTGAAGGTTTCATTATCGGGTTGCAATTGCATGAACCAGACACAAATAACTGAGTGTAAAGCAAATGTTGTTCGTTGCGCAGAATATTCTGGCAGCTTGCACATTACATTCTGGTAGCTGACGCAGTGCATTCTGGTAAAAATCCAGCCAAGCTGCTCAAATCTAGATTTTTTTCTAGTTTTCTACTATGTTAGCTCGCTGCGCTGGCTCCGCAGCAACTAACTGCTCATTCAGATAATGAGTAAAAAAATCCGGGTACATTGCGTCAACATTGAAAATCTTTTGCCGAAAGAAGCTTCAAACGCATGCATGTAGTGCCTGGTTCAAACGAAACAAACATGGGTGCCGAACTAATATTAATTATGTTTAGCATCGTTCAAAGTGGGATTATGCGATCATAAGGGAAGATGTACGTGGAAGGAGTTTGAAACAAAACTGCTGGATAATTTTCGAAAATTGTTGGAAAATGCAACTTTGAAGATTTAAGCACAGAAGTAGTGAATACTTTTTAACGGTTCATACGATTGGCAATTGACTTAGCACTCAGATTAAAAGAATTGGGAAGGCTTTTCCCGGAACTTCAGTTAACTGAGTGGCTTGTTTTGTCACAGTACATGTAGGTGCATCAGATATCGAAAATTTTAAGAAAAATACAGACCGCGGTACAGATCGTCAAACTATTACACCCCACACTCTGGATGACTCTTAATGAGAAGTAATTTACAGCGGACTGACCACCACTCATCGGCGGTGACAGTGGTGACAGTGTCGTTGCTTTGAGAGACTGTATCAGTGCGTCTGTATTAGACAACCCTCTCACTCGGCTTGAGATTCTGCTAGCGTCGCTTGAGAAAACCAAACTAAAGAATTGTTCGGTTTCTTTAGATGAATATCAAATACGTTAAAAAAAACCGAATATTATTTCTGGAATTAATAAGCGGTTGTTTTCTGTCCGAAAAAAAAAACTGAATGACGGCTGGATGTTTTTGTACCCAAAACGACACTTACATCCCCCTCCCTCGAAAAAATAAGATGTAAAAGTTTTCCAGTTACAATACTACGATGTGACAATTTTTATAGACAAATTTTGAGCATCTGAGTCACGTAAGGCCCTCCAAACAGAAATTCTACCACAACAAGCAATTAAGCGTTCTCCCATTAATTTATATCATCAGGTAATTGTGACGATATCTCGTGTATGTTACATGAGGTGTGCTTCAACTGTTTGGCATTTAGCCCGTATGTAAGCGTGCTCGAGAGTGATTCAGATTAACGAAGTTTGCCTTCGAGTTGTTTGGTTCTATTCGAGTTAATTCTTGTCTTGTTTCTCCAGCGGTTTTATCGCTCGTCCGGCTGTATACATCGTTGTAGCACTTTAAAAATTGGCACTTCATTTCTTGAGTGCGTGGAAGTGTGAACTTAATTATAAAGTCAACCTTCTGACAATGAGCCGACAAACAGACAGACAGACCGACACACTTCATTTATACACGATGGATATGCATCAGCATTCTGGTGGGGTCGTGTATGCTGATTTATTCATGGATATAGCTTTGGTGTAACCTTTATAATCTTATTCCTTAATCTATTTTCTATATGATCAGATCAGATCGGCCTTATGTACAACCACACTTGTAAGTATTCCTCTGCGTACCAATTCTTTACCAGTCTTCTTCTACAAAGGAGAGCACCTCGTCAGTATCTTGAACTTGCCACTTTAACGAACGGTTGCACAAAAGACAAAGAACGAAATAAGAACCGAACACAAAAAGACATAAGTGAAAAATCTTTCGAGGACAAGAGAGACAAGTTTCCATTCCTCTTTTCGCCAAAATGTCTCGAAATCCTTGAGCGAGTTATCCACAAACAGGTTTAAACCAATGGTGATCTTATGATAGGACTTGCCTTCAAATCTTGAGCGGAACTGTTCGGCTGAAAACACAATGAGACAGAATTGGTCGACGATTAAAAGTTATTATTATGGCTCGTGGCAAGAGTTCAAACTCGACTTACCCTATTTCGACCAGTGGGGGGAAGGGGGGGGGGGGGGGGGGGGGGGGGGGGGGGGGGAGGGGGAGAAAGTTCCCGCGCTGACTTTGAACGTTTATAAGTTAGCCAAAAAACACCACCCTTCGTGACGTTTTCTGAAATTCATCTTGAACATTTTGATGTGTGAGATATTTGACATTTGACCCAAATTTGGAATTTTCTGCTTAAAAACGAAAACCTTTCCTGTAGTTGCTTTTAACAAAGTTCTATTGATTTTGATAAAGACTCAATGGCTGCGGCCGCACTTGGTGAGTTTATAACTGGGTTATTGTTTTTAGAAACCAGGTTAAAATTCCAAAATAAAATAACTCGGCGAAAAGGTGTTTGTAATGAAATAACCGAGTTTATTTTTCGGAGAGGACGCATTCACAGGGTGAAATAAGGCGTTTCCGTCTCCGTTTTGATAACGGTTACTTAACGGAAACGTGAATTTCCGTAAGCGGAAATTCAACTATCCGTTGCGGGAAACACGAGTATACGTTACGTTTCAGTCGCTGCGGAGTCGCGGAAACGCATCACTTAAACTCATGTATCCGCAAGGTTTACGTCTTGCGTAATCCCAATTAACCGTCATGTTTACGCACCTCGTAAATTCGGCGGAAACACAATTATCCGTAGGGTTTCCTGAATGCGGAAACTTTGAGAATTCGCTATTAACCGTCATGTTTACGCACCTCGTAAATTCGGTGGAAACACAATTATCCGTAGGGTTTCCTGAATGCGGAAACTTTGAGAATTCGCTATTAACCGTCATGTTTACGCACCTCGTAAATTCGGTGGACACACAATTATCCATAGGGTTTCCTAAATGTGGAAGTGCGGAAACTTTGAGAATTCGCTATTAACTGTCATGTTTACGCACCTCGTAAATTCGGCGGACACAATTATCCATAGGGTTTCCTAAATGTGGAAGTACGGAAACTTTGAGAATTCGCTATTAACCGTCATGTTTCGCACCTCCGCGTAAATTCGGTGGACACACAATTATCCATAGGGTTTCCTTAATGTGGAAACTTGAAGAATTCGAAAACCGCACTCTTAAACACGGCGGACACACAATTAACATTATTATTTCGTGAATGAAATATAAAGTTGAAAATGGTTTGAGATCGGATAATCATTTCCTCTTACGTTGTAGACAATTAAACTAGCACTTTTGAAATGTGGACGTTCATCGAGAATACCGCGCGATCGGTTCATGCTTCTTGGGCAACACAAAAATGCATGAACAGAAATTATTGTGTTGTGAAACTTCTTCAGACCTACAACAACTTCATTGAGAGTGGATTTCGTTTTGTTTCCACCATTAAGGTGGATTTCCACTGTCGCGTAAAAATTTACGTACGTAAAACGTGCGTTAAAAAAACTTACGTTACCAATTTCCACTGTTGCGTAAAAAATAATAAAAAACGTTTCCGTTTTACGTACGTTAAACGTACGTAAATACCTGCCATCCTGAAATTTTGGCGCGAAAAGGTTATTTGCCGCTAAAGTAATGGCCGCCGTTATAAACAAGCGGTTCTTTCTCCTGTTGTACCTTAGACAGAGACGAAAAAGACGACAAAAATATCGGAAAAGATTTCGGATCAGAGAGCTATTTCAAAATCGGTTTCAAGTGGGGGAATACCACACTCTAGTGCAAGAAATGCGCGAAAATGACCACGAGTCATTTTATAAATACTTCCGGATGACACCTGAAAGATTTGACCACCTTCTTTCTCTTGTGGGACCGATGCTGTCTAAGAAATCCTTGTATCGTGAGCCAATCAGTCCCGGTGAACGTCTCGCTGTTACTCTTCGATTTCTAGCTACTGGTGATTCCTTACAGACGATATCATTTAGCTACCGCCTTGGCCATACAACCGTGAGTAGAATAATTCCTGAGGTGTGCGATGCATTGTGGATTGCACTACAGGAATATGTAAAGCAGATAAAACAAAATGGCGTCTACATGGAGTTGGTGTCATGTGACAAAATCCGAAATTGCCATTGGTTAAATCGCCGCGTAAACGCAGACATCCGCGAAAAAGTTGAACCCAGTTCAACTTTTCCGAAAACGCTCGCGAGGGCTACGTGCCTTTACGTGCGTATAACGTACGTAAAAACCTAGAAAAAAACGCGGCACTGGAAATTGGACAACGTAAAGTCAACGCACGTAGTTACGCGCGTAAAATTTCATTTTTACGTACGTTAAAAATTTTTACGTACGTTAACGTGCGTAGGCAAAAACGCGACAGTGGAAATCCACCTTTAAAGAGAAAGTTATCACAATATATGATAATTTCAAAATATGGTATATTTTTCTTAAACTCTGACGTAAAAAATGTCATAATATAATTCTTTAAATTTTCATATAAATATACTTTTTCATTTACACTTGATTAGGCAAAAAATTCACAATAAATAAATAATTTTCAATAAAAAAGTGCTTTCATTCCCTTATAATTTAAAATGTTGAGTTCCCAGCAAAAAAAAACATCAAACAACAATTTGCAACTGGTAATGATGCAATGTTCTTATAGCAATAAATGCTATCAGCTTTATAAAGGCAGTGTGAAATAGAAATTTGAAAGGGGCATGTTCGCGGCTTTGCGCATGTCTCAGCATCACATATTTCTTCTCTTTCCTTTTTGCCAAATCGCTTTTTAACCTGTCAAGTTTGCATGTGGCATCAAATTCCGACTTTTGAATCGAGTCTTGTTTTTAATCCGTAGAGCGGATCATTGAAACAATCAATAAAATTAAATTTGCATTCATATACTTCATCAATTATTTAAATTTTGTACGGGGACAATGCAAAAACAAAAACTAATGCATGCGGAAAACCGTGAACATGTTTCTTTAAGAGGCACTTTATCATTACTATGGAAAATCAATAAATATTTAAACTGTCTTTCAGCCAGTCATCTTCCCCAAGAGGGACAGTTTTTAGGGAGTGGTCAGTCCGACATGTTTTGGTCAGCTACTCTTGAAATTTTAGTGGCTGTTCTTTTTTGCCTCTTGTTCACGTGAGCCTGATAAGTGGCATCCAGGACAGCCTTGATGGTCCTTAATTTCGTTCTCTCCCACTTAAGCGGCTTGACGTGCCTTGGTGGCGGCCCAGTTATTCCCTCCTCCTCTCCTTCACTTTCTTCGGAGGACAAAAAATCGACAGCATTGTCAAGTGCTAGCAATGCTGTAATTTTTTCTTTGTCCTGTGGAGGTATTTGACTTTTCCACCATTTCTTTTCGAAATATCAGTTTCTGAAGACCAAGAAAAATGGATTAAAAGCTGGGTACTGTTGCACAACAAATTACACACAACTTACAAAGGTTTTGTTGCATGAAATTACATTTTGACAATCTCAGCGAAAGTCATTTCCAGAGCAACGTGAATTGGAAAACCATCAGTTGATGGTATTGTGTGGCTTTTGTTGTCATTATTCAGTTTTACCATGATTGTACAAATCAAGACACGCAGTGGGCGCGTAATTAGGGCCCCCAAGCGACTGTGAACTTTTCTAATTAATATTCCGTTTTTTTGTTAGTTTTTTTAAGGTGTGTTTGTGAATGTAAAAGTGTGAGCAGTCAAGTTTTAGGGTTAACCGAGGATGCTTCGGGCGAAAACACTCTGAAAACCTAATCCTTCGTTAAAGGAAAATAAAACTGTAACAGTAGACGGCGTCTTCGTGTGTTCCGGATAATGGACCCGTACATTGGTAGCAGAGCGAGGTTCCGAATCGTCCAACGATAAAGACTCAAGAAGATGGCAGATGAAGAAGAATTGTTACAAGTTCCGAAGAATTTTGCCGAGGCGAAGGATTTGATAAACAAGTTGGGCATCGAAGATTTAAGGACCTTTTGCTTTACGTTCGGATTAACACAAGACGGAACAAAAGCAAGCCTCAAAGAGCGACTTATGGAGTATTACGTAGGAAAATTTTCCCATCCGGTCCCAACGCCAAGAAAAATGGCCGCAACTAAGAGTCCGCCACCAAGCGAAGCAGAAACGCCCGTCGCAGAACTAACCGGGTTTGAACCCATAGAAGAGCACTTCGTTTTACCCATAGAAGAGCAATTTCGTAGAGCAGATAACCGAATTGACCAGATCGAATCTTCCGTTAAACGGATGAGGGCATATGTGGAAGATTCGCTTGCAACGTTTCGCGTGTCTTTAACAGAAGCCATTAAGGATACTACGAAGGAAATGATGCGGTCTTTCGATAATCGGTCTGAGAATACAGGATCTAAAAAAGGGGAGCCAGTGCAGGAACGATCCGTTGATTCATCGAAAATTGTAACACTCAAGAGAAAATTAAATTTCCTGTCCAAGAACGCAAAGATGGTGTGCGACGAGTTGGTGAAGTTAATCGATTCAAAAGCTACTCCCTCGAGAATTGAGCGTCAATTGAAGAAGTTGAATGATTATGAATCCGACTGTGTACATTCAATAGAGGAACTTTTGACGACTGTTGAGCAAGAAGAATTAATAAGAGAAGTGCTCGAAGAGTGGGATGAGTTTCAAGCTGAGATGTCACGGATTTCTGAGAGAGCAGAAGATTTTATGGCGACAAAACCAACGAGCCCTTCTTCGAGTGAATCTTCTGAGAACATTACAGGAGTCAAACTACCGCTGCTGCAGTTACCGAAGTTTTCGGGCAATGTTTTGGAATGGTCGGCGTTTAATGACGCATTCGTTGCGTCTGTTGACTCACACAAGAAGTTGAGTAATGTACAAAAATTTACACATCTAAGATCATGCCTATCAGGAAAAGCGTACAGCTGCATTGAAGGTTATTCAGTCACGAACGATAACTACCCAAAGGCCTTGCAAGATTTGAAGAATAGGTTCGGACGGAAACGTTTACTTGTAAACGAATTGGTGAAGTCCATTCTGAATCTGGAAGTTCCCGGAAACGCTGACGGAAAATCTATAAGGTATTTGTATGACATACTGCGAAACAGAATGAGAAGCTTGGAGTCCCTTGGTCTTAAGGCTGATGGCAACCCCAGTCTGTCTATGATGTTGTTACCTATCTTTGACACAAAGTTACCTCGTGAACTGAAGGAAAAGTGGGAGTTTGAGCTTACAAAATACGAGAATGACGACGAAGATAAGGAAGTGAACATCAAGAAATTCTTTCAATTTCTCGAGGGACACGTGCTTAGCAAAGAAGCCCAGGAAGATCTGCAGAGTAAGCCGAAACCCAGGAGGAGAAATTGGAGAGACAGAAGAAACTTTGACGAAGAGGACATGACTGCACAATCTTTAATGATGAACACCTCCGGCTACAAGAAGAAGTGTGGGTTTTGTTCAAAGGGTCACGAGACAACAAAATGCCTAGCAGCCTTAAGCAAGACCCCGGAAGAGAGATGGGAAATGCTGGTGAAGTGAAAGGGTGCCCCAACTTGCTTTAATTGCCTACAAGCAGGAAGCATTTCACACAACTCAAGAACCTGTAGAGCACCGCGATGTTCCGTTGATGGGTGTGGGAAAAAGCATCACCACCTTTTACACTCTGAAAACAAGACGAACAAAAATAAAGAGGAGACTAAGATTCTGTCGGGATTTGTTTCCATAAACAAGCAGAATCTACTGCCTACTGCCTGCGCAAGAGTAATTTATGAGGGAGAGGAATGCTCTGTTCGTATTCTCCTGGATAGCGGATCCCAAGAGACTTTTCTTAGAACAACTATTGCTGATGACCTAAAGATGAAACGACTTGGGGCTCCTGCAACCATGAATATTAAAGTACTCGGAGGACAAGAACAGCGGAAAAGACTGAGTCGCGTGCAGTTCAAGCTAGCACTTCTCGACTCAAGCGACGATCAAGTGATCAGCCTTGACGCTTGGACCATTGACAGTGTATGCTCCCCCCTTGCTGCTGTAGATTTGGATGTAACAAGGTTGAAACACCTGAGAAATCTTAAGCTTGCTGAGACATTTCCGAGAAAAGCCGGTTCTGTGGATCTGCTAGTTGGAGCTGATTAATACTACAAGTTAGTGCAAGGAACCATCAGAAAGGGGCGTCCTGGATATCCCGTTGCAACAAAGACAAGACTGGGCTGGCTTGTAAGTGGTCCAATTCCAGGGTCTACAGCAAAAGGCGAGGAGATAACAGCTATGTTAAGTGTGACGAAGATTGAAAGTCCACATGAAGACCTTAAACGCTTCTGGGAACTCGACGCTATTGGAATAGTAGACCAGCAGACAGATCCAAGAACAGCTGAGGAGAAGGATGCACTCGAACAGTTCAACAGTTCATGTAATTTTGATGGAGAACGGTATGAAGTTGGCCTTCCGTGGAAGAAAAATCATCCGCCTCTTGTTGATAACTACAAACAAGCTTATCAAAGACTCGAGTCCACTGAAAGAAACCTAGCAAGAGACCCTAAGAAGGCGAGAATGTATTGTGAGGCAATGAAGCAGTACATCGATGATGGCCACGCCCGACAGATTGATGAGAAAGACAATAAAGCAGACAAGATAAGATACATTCCTCATCATGCAGTATTTCGAGAGAACAGAGCCACTACCAAGTGTCGAGTCGTATTCGATAGCAGTCAAAAGACTCCTGATGGTGTTTCTCTCAATTCGTGTCTTTTGAAGGGACCTAAACTGCAACCGAACATTGGACAAGTTCTAGTCAGGTTTAGATGTCATAAAATCGGACTCATGGCTGACATCAAGAAGATGTTTCTACAAATCAAGCTTAAGAAACAGGACCAGAACAGTCACCGATTCTTATGGAGGAACTTACAAGTTGATCGCGCGCCAGATGTATACTGTATGACGAGAGTGACATTTGGAGATACGCCTTCACCATTTCTTTCTATTGCCACTGTTCAGAGGCACGTTGAGGAGCACAAGAAGGAGCACCCAACAGCAGCAAATGAAGTGAAAGAGAATATGTACGTTGATGATCTGTTGTCTGGAGCTGCAGACGATAAAAGAGCATTGTGGTTGAAAGAGGAATCGAGTAGTCTACTTTCAAAAGGTGGATTTGAACTTACAAAGTGGGCCTCAAACTCACAAAGAGTAATGGCAGAGATACCTCCTCTAGAAAGAGCTCCAAGTCTTGTACCGTCCACGGAATCGGTAAAGATGTCCGACTCATTGAAGGTGCTTGGAACCTCGTGGAACACGCTTGATGACGTATTAATGCTGACAAGTGGTTCAAACATTATCAAAGAAGATGATCCTATGACCAAGAGAAGTCTTATTAGCCTGTATTCCAGAGTGTTTGATCCAATGGGTCTATTTACACCATTCGTAATAATACCAAAGTTGCTGTTTCAAGAACTGTGGGCACGAGAGTTAGATTGCGATGAGCCACTGGATGCTGACATCGCACGAGACTGGCATACTTGGAAACAAGAGCTGCCCATATTGGACCAGATAAAAGTTCACAGATGGTTATTGCAGGGTCTATCCTCTTTTGTTAGAATGGAAATCCATGAATTTGCTGATGCCAGTCAGAAAGCCTATGGTTCAGCCGTTTACCTTTGCGCTGAAGACGAAAACGGCAACAGAGTCTCCAATTTAGTCATGGCGAAGTCTAGAGTGGCGCCGGCGAAAAGAATCACCCTGCCAAGATTGGAACTCCTTGCGGCGTTTATTACAGCTAAATTGCTCCAATACGTCGTCCAAGCCTTGCGAGTCTCGGTGGATGCAGTTTATGCCTGGTCTGATAGTCAGATTGCACTTGCTTGGATCAGGAGGCCCAGTTCTAGCTGGAAAGTCTTTGTAGCGAACAGGGTTCAAGAGATACACGAGAAAATTATGCCAAGTCAATGGAGATTTTGTCCTGGGAGTCAAAATCCTGCAGATTTAGTCACGAGAGGAATTTCTGCAACTCGCCTCAAGGAGTGCACGCTTTGGTGGAACGGCCCAGATTGGCTTCAACAAACCAGTTGTTATTGGCCTGAATGCGATGTCCAAAGGTCAGTTCCGGAAGAATGTCTGGAGGAAGCAACAAAAGAAACCTCGGAAGCGTGTTGTCTCGTCTATCTTCCGACTAACAAAATGACCATTCCTGAACTGGCATCAAGATATGAAACCTGGCAACGCCTAGTACGAATAACTTGTTGGATCTTAAAGTGGTCACGTTTACGTGGACAACCAAAGAAAGGAAAGTTGTCAGCCGAAGAAATTCAAGAGTCAGAGTACACGTGGCTGAGAAACAGACAAAGAGTTGCCTTTCTCCCAGAAATTGACAAGTTATGCAAGAAGAAGCAAGTGTCTCAAGAGAGTTGCATTGTTAAGCTAGATCCACAGTTTGACGAAACCAAGAAATTGCTTGTGGTTGGCGGACGCCTACAGTTTGCACAAATTCCCGAAGATGCTAAACATCAGATCATAATACCACACAACGATCCAGTTATAGAGAAACTGATCTTACACGTGCATACCAAAGCAAGCCATGCTGGTCCAGAAACAACTCTGGCCTTCCTTCGTCAGAGATATTGGCTCACACAAGGAAGAAGAGAGGTAAAACGAGTCCTGAGAAAATGTTTAACCTGTAAGCATTGGAAGACGCAGCCAGTTCAACAGAAGATGGCACCTTTACCAGTTGAAAGAGTACAGATAGCGCCACCGTTTACTAACATTGGTCTAGATTTTACAGGCCCATTGCATCTTAAAGTAGAAGGAAAACCTAAGTCGATTACAACCAAAGCCTATGTGTGCATTTTCATCTGTGAAGACACCCGTGCGGTCCATTTCGAGCTACTAAACAGCATGACAACAGAAGATTTCCTGCAAGCCTTTCGTCGAATGGCTAATAGACGGGGAATGGCAAAGGTAATTCATTCAGACAACCAGACCACCTTCCACAAGGCAGCAAAGGTCTTCCAAGCATCGAGTCAGAGAATGAAGTTAACAAAAATAGACCCGAGTATAGCGGAAGACAAGCTGGCCAATCAAGGAGTGACTTGGAAATTTATAACAGAGAGAGCCAGTCACCGTGGTGGACACTGGGAAAGAGTGTGTCGACAGCTCAAAGAACCTCTGAGAAAGGTGTTAGGCAAAGCTTTGTTGAATTACACAGAGATGATGACGGTCCTGACAGACATAGAAGCCATGGTCAATTCACGTCCCCTGACATACATTGGTGATGACATCAGAGACGGGCGAGTCATCACCCTGGCGTTGTTGGCTGTTGGAAGAGATCTCGAAAGCCCACCTGATGATCCTCCAAAGAGAGCAGAAGTAACCTTGACAGAACGTTTTCGGTACCAACGACGACTTCAAAACTACTTTTGGTCTCGTTGGCTACGGGAGTATCTGCCGGGACTCACCGTTCGACAAAAGTGGACCAAGGAAGAGGTTCCCTTGAAAGAAAAGGATGTCGTTTTGGTCGCAGAAGACAACGTTCCAAGAGGAAAATGGAGAATTGGAAAAGTTGCTGAAACCTTTCCGGGAAAAGATGGACGAATTCGTACTGTCAAAGTCTTAACCAAGAAAGGGATGATCAACCGACCGGTGCAGAAACTACACCTGTTGGAGGAGCATGCAGAACAAGTTCAAAATGAAAACCGTCTTCCAAGTGGCACTTCCGTCCAAGGAGACGTGCAGCCCCTCAAGGTTCAAAGGAAGGTGCAACCCCGTGATGTCCAAAGAGAAGTTAATGACTGTCCGTCATTGGTGGGGGAGGATGTACAAATCAAGACACGCAGTGGGCGCGTAATTAGGGCCCCCAAGAGACTATGAACTTTTCTAATTAATATTCCGTTTTTTTGTTAGTTTTTTTAAGGTGTGTTTGTGAATGTAAAAGTGTGAGCAAGTTTTAGGGTTAACCGAGGATGCTTCGGGCGAAAACACTCTGAAAACCTAATCCTTCGTTAAAGGAAAATAAAACTGTAACAGTAGACAGCGTCTTCGTGTGTTCCGGATAATGGACCCGTACAATGATTATTTTGGCTGCCAAGACTCGTACCAGTGACAGTGTCTCTATTAATGTTAGTGTTAAAGTCTGATGTTATTGGTTGTGAGAATTCCATGTATGCTGTGCATATGTATGCTGATAGAAATCCATATATTTGTCATTGTAACTAATTAACTATCCATGTCTGATTTTCTTATCTATTGTTATTAATTTTCTTGGTGAGCTTTTGTCACTGTTCTGCATTTAGCAACCTGCCACAATTAACTCCAGATATGTGCAGGTTGCTATGACATTTTGTTTTCTTATCCAAGAAAATAGTTGTTGCTAATAAGACATAGATCAAAATGTACAGAATACCGGTACACACCTTATTGCAATAACATTGTCATATAAAAATGAAAAATGAAAAAAGCTAAATAGGAATTAAGAGCCAATGTCTGAAATTTTCGAAAATCGGGCGTCACTCACAAAATTTCGGATTTCTTCATATTCTTCTAACCCTAACCCTAACCTCTAACCCTAACCCACAGAGGTATTGTAAAGTGATGTGAACATTTAACGATAATCGGTATTTTAAAATTAATAAAGGTGTCATTACTACATGTACATATGTATCATGCCGATAGCTTACCCTTTTCACTCTCGTCAACGTCTCGTCATGATTCTATGCTGCTTTAGTTTTCCATTTTTTTTCTAATATCATCATCCTGTGTGCTCCGCCAGTACTGACAAATAGCCCCTGAAAAAAAGGAAATGTAATAAATGTACAGTGTACATCAATATTAATTTGGTGAGTATACATGTAGGTACATGTAAACTCTGCCAAAAATGGAAACTAACTAAACAACAAAATCTGAACATATTAGTATTTTCATGCACTCACACCCAAATTTATGCTGTATTTACTTGAATGAGTGCAAATTTCACATTTCTTTTGTTTACTTTGTGGTGTACTGCTCACTCGAGAGGTGTTATTTCAACTTGTTTGAGCCTTTTATCAATAGATTATCCAAATTTATGGTAAAACATGGACCTTTCCTTAAAATAAAAATGACTGTTTTCTTTAAAAGTAAGAACAAAAAGAACAGTTATTCATGCACAAGGATAAATTTCCAGTTTGTTTAAAGCAAAATGTACAATGTTATTACAGGTATTTACATTTTACTTTGACACAGTGATTTAAGAATTACCATTATTATATAAACACCAATGAAATACCAGGTGAGCTTTCGCACGTAAACATCATATCTTCACACGTGAGAATAACATGTTATCTTCACACATGAAAAGATCACCGTTCTACTTTAGGACTACAAAAAAATATATTAAAGTGAAATGGTTTGATTTCATTGGTGTTTATATAATAAACAGAACATTATATGGCCGCTTGAAGATACAAAATTTCTCTTCACGTGTTGAAAAATATTTCACTCATTCGCGCATTTTTCAACACTCGGAGAGAAATTTTGTATCTTCGTGCGGCCATGTACATGTAATATCCTCTATATCTTGAATTCAAGTGATTTTATTCAGTCACACTGTTACTTTGAGGTGCAGCACTAATTCAAGATAATATAGTATCAGTGATGTGGTGATACAGTGTACTACATGTACAGGATTGCAAAATGTTAAAACAGTTGAACCTACATTTACAAGCCACCCTTAGGACATGTTAACTAAAAATACTTTGTGGGCATGGTCAAATACATTAGAGTACATTAATGTCTAGAAAGCACTTAAATGTAAAACAGTGGTGAATGCAATACATGCAGTAATGATCAATAACAACTCTGTAGTGTAGAGTGAATAAATCTTTTTCAAGTTTGGAATTTTAATACAGGTACATGTAAAATTAACAAAGACATGCAAACAGGGGACTGTCAAAGCATGGCTGTGACCACTGAATAGAGGTGACTGTTTAATACACTTAGGCAGCAGATACAAAATTTGCATGGGCTAAAATACAGCGTATGGAACGGGCCACTTAATTAAATAGAGGGTGGCAACCTAATACAATCACTAAAATAGGTTGTAATGTACTTGGAGTGTAAACTCTGTATCCTGATCACCAGGAAATCCATACATACCTTTAATCTCAGCCTTAAACCATTTCTGTTTTCCAAAAGTTCCTCTGACTTCTTTCACTAAGATTTCCTCCACCTTCTTATTGCTTTCATGGTCATACATGTACCTCAAATGGTTAAAGAAAACAATGTGTCAAATAAGATATTATTTCACTTGTCAGGTGTTACTGTATCTTTTAACCGAGATTTATTATTTTCACTTCTGTGAATGGTTTTCTTTAAAGTTCATGTAATATTGTTGAAACAGAATAGCAATGAAAGGCAATTACACTTGTGTCAATAAACATTGTTAGGTTTATCAACATATTTTCTAAGAAATCCTATGAAAATTTGCAACTCGATAGCAATCGTTGTCAGTTTTATTGTAGTCTCCTTCACGATGGATTTTAGAAAAAATCAAAGATCATTGACACAAGCGCCATTTTTTCCACTCAGAGATGGATAAACAACATTGGCACTGCCCACTCAAAGATGGACGGCCGTTACTTGTGTCAATAAACGTTGTTAGGTTTATCAAAATATTTTCTAACGACATCCTACTCAAATTCGCAACTTGATATAGCAATCATTGTCAGTTTTGTTGTTGTCTCTTTCGCGACGGATTTTAGAAAAATCAAAGATCATTGACACAAGCGCCATTTTTTCCACTCAGAGATGGATAAACAACATTGGCACTGTCCACTCAAAGATGGACGGCTGTTACTTGTGTCAATGAACATTGTTAGGTTTATCAAAATATTTTCTAACGACATCCTACTAAATACGCAACTCGATATAGCAATCATTGTCGGTTTTGTTGTTGTCTCTTTCGTGACGGATTTTAGAAAAATCAAAGATCATTGACACAAGCGCCATTTTTTCCACTCAGAGATGGATAAACAACATTGGCACTGTCCACTCAAAGATGGACGGCCGTTACTTGTGTCAATGAACGTTGTTAGGTTTATCAAAATATATTCTAACGACATCCTACTCAAATTCGCAACTCGATATAGCAATCATTGTCGGTTTTGTTGTTGTCTCTTTCACGACGGATTTGAGAAAAATCAAAGATCATTGACACAAGCGCCATTTTTTCCACTCAGAGATGGATAAACAACATTGGCACTGTCCACTCAAAGATGGACGGCCGTTACTTGTGTCAATGAACGTTGTTAGGTTTATCAAACTATTTTCTAACGACATCCTACTAAAATTCGCAACTCGATATAGCAATCATTGTCGGTTTTATTGTTGTCTCTTTCACAACGGATTTTAGAAAAATCAAAAATCATTGACACAAGCGCCATTTTTTCCACTCAGAGATGGATAAACAACATTGGCACTGTCCACTCAAAGATGGACGGCCGTTACTTGTGTCAATGAATGTTGTTAGGTTTATCAAACTATTTTCTAACGACATCCTACTAAAATTCGCAACTCGATATAGCAATCATTGTCGGTTTTATTGTTGTCTCTTTCGCGACGGATTTGAGAAAAATCAAAAATCATTGACACAAGCGCCATTTTTTCCACTCAGAGATGGATAAACAACATTGGCACTGTCCACTCAAAGATGGACGGCCGTTACTTGTGTCAATGAACGTTGTTAGGTTTATCAAAATATTTTCTAACGACATCCTACTCAAATTCGCAACTCGATATAGCAATCATTGTCGGTTTTGTTGTTGTCTCTTTCGCGACGGATTTGAGAAAAATCAAAGATCATTGACACAAGCGCCATTTTTTCCACTCAGAGATGGATAAACAACATTGGCACTGTCCACTCAAAGATGGACGGCCGTTACTTGTGTCAATGAACATTGTTAGGTTTATCAAAATATTTTCTAACGACATCCTACTCAAATTCGCAACTCGATATAGCAATCATTGTCGGTTTTGTTGTTGTCTCTTTCGCGAGGGATTTTAGAAAAATCAAAGATCATTGACACAAGCGCCATTTTTTCCACTCAGAGATGGATAAACAACATTGGCACTGTCCACTCAAAGATGGACGGCCGTTACTTGTGTCAATGAACGTTGTTAGGTTTATCAAAATATTTTCTAACGACATCCTACTCAAATTCGCAACTCGATATAGCAATCATTGTCGGTTTTGTTGTTGTCTCTTTCATGACAGATTTTAGAAAAATCAAAGATCATTGACACAAGTGCCATTTTTTCCACTCAGAGATGGATAAACAACATTGGCACTGTCCACTCAAAGATGGACGGCCGTTACTTGTGTCAATGAACGTTGTTAGGTTTATCAAAATATTTTCTAACGACATCCTACTCAAATTCACAACTCGATATAGCAATCATTGTCGGTTTTGTTGTTGTCTCTTTCGCGACGGATTTTAGAAAAATCAAAGATCATTGACACAAGCGCCATTTTTTCCACTCAAAGATGGATAAACAACATTGGCACTGTCCACTCAAAGATGGACGGCCATTACTTGTGTCAATGAACGTTGTTAGGTTTATCAAAATATTTTCTAATGACATCCTACTAAAATTCGCAACTCGATATAGCAATCATTGTCGGTTTTATTGTTGTCTCTTTCGCGACGGATTTGAGAAAAATCAAAGATCATTGACACAAGCGCCATTTTTTCCACTCAGAGATGGATAAACAACATTGGCACTGTCCACTCAATGATGGACGGCCGTTACTTGTGTCAATGAACGTTGTTACATGTAGGTTTATCAAAATATTTTCTAACGACGTCCTACTCAAATTCGCAACTCGATATAGCAATCATTGTCGGTTTTGTTGTTCTCTCTTTCGCATAATACATACAACATTCAGTACTTAAAACTGACTTATTTTGAGACAAAAATACTTATTATGTATAGTGAAAGTAACTGAAACTCATTTGCAATGACCATACATGTACATGTATTTGTGAAAGTTGCTTGGTTTATCAAAAAGAAAAATACTAGACTGTATCATTTAAGATCTACATTGTAAGATCACCAAATGAGATACATGTAAATATCCTTCCTTCTGCTCAAATGTGAATAAACGGCTTTGAAATTATGATAATGAATGTAAGCTTACAGTGTAGCTGTATGTCAGAAATAAAGAAATACATAAAAAGCATTCAATACTCCTTTACAAGTACTTACTCTATTCACAGCGCCATAAAGAACTGTTTGTAGTGTGCATTTACTGTTCCAGCCTCCAGAACTTTAATTTAAAATGGTGAATTTCAACACGAATCAAGCTACAGCTGTAGGGAGGTTTGAGCCTATAGCCGGAGTAGAAAAGGCATTAAAACACGCTAAACGCTCGCGGCTTACAAATCATTTGTTGTTTCTGATTTAAATAAACTACATGTACACGAGGAAGCATAAAAAGTGTAGGCGAGCATGTTTTAAAATAGCAAATGAAACAAATTTACAAACACATCGAACCTAGCCATCGAACCTACCTTTGCAGCAACATCTTCGATCACTGGCGGCCATAATGAAAATATGACTCCATAAGCTGATGAAATGGAAGAAAAATATGCATATCCAGCGCAGATACGTTGAAACAATGTTATAAGGTGACAAACTGAGCTTATAAAGCGAGACGATAACTTTCTAATCCCTTCAAATGCTTCAGATTAAACTAAATGTACAGACTCGAGCTCGAAGGTTCGCCGTTAAAAAGTGAAAAGAGCGCCAATAACTCGAACAGCCCGCCGGGAAGAACTCCATTTGCGCATGACTAAACCGTACTCAACCTCTCCCGGCCACAGTGTGGCACACTCTTTTTATACTCCACAGACATGCATGTGAAGCAGACCTACGATTAATTGGCCCTAGTTTGTTTAGCCGGAAACATCATTTCGCCGTGATAATGGCAAATTAGCAATAAATAAAAATTTGCCCGAATAAAAAATTCTGTTACGTACAGCGCAACATCAACACAATTCTGTTTATACATCAGACCAGGAACCTATTACTCAGACCTCAGATCTCGAACCAACAACGGTAAGACTTCAGATTGAAAATTGTAGTTTGGGCCGGCCTGGAGTTTTTGTAAAATGTACGATATAAAACAATAGGAATCAGTTAGGAATACGCGGACTTAAACACTACGGAAACGGATGTTTTTGTGTCCGTGATCGGAAACCCTGCGGAAACGCGTAGAGAATGAATAAATTTCTTGTTACGTGTTTCCCGTTGTATCCGCGCCGCGGAAACGCGACTGGAACTCACAGTTTCATGTTTCCGTAACATTTCCGAGTTACGGAAACTCCTTATTTCACCCTGTGATTTCAGAAGGTTGAACTTTGAACGTGAGGGATGATGTTATCATTTGCCATATATTCTTTATTCTTTTTTGTGATATTGTTAAGTTTTTATTCATTTGATTGGAACGAGTAACGAAATAAGCCTGCCGAAGCATCCGTCGGGCAGCAACCGCGACGGCGAAGGTATTCGTTTTCCCTGCAAAACAATATCGTCAAATGATCAAATTGTAAGTTTTGTGGAGAACGTAAACACACGACGGTTTTCCTTTCTCTATTTGAAATTAAAAGTCGTCCCTACGAATTCACTGAACAGGAAGCCAAAAATTACCGCGTAAGCGATCGAAGGTGATTGGCATGATTGACAGATCGGGAAAGTTAACCTGCACCAAACTACCTAGCGAGCCTGGTTTGAAAAAAACTAACTCGGTTAAGAAAATCTATTGTTCTTTAATTCATTTCCATGGGAACCGCTAACACGGTTTAAATTCGGTGAACGCCAAAAATACGCGGCCGCATCAGGAATTTTGTTAAAACAGTTAATTTCAATTAATTAATTGGAAATAACCCGGTTAACTACTCTAGTGCGGCCGCAGCCAATGTTGGCGCTATTCTAACATGGTGGAAATCCAAGATGGTGGATCCAAGATGACGGTTATTCAGAATCATGTCGTAAATCCCAGGTCTTGTGACGTCATAACATCACGTGACCTGCTCTAACTTAAAACCGCCAAGTTTTGTTGTCACAACTTTAATGTTCTTGAAGCTACAGAGGGGAGGGGGGGGGGGGGGGGAGAGAATCCCCCTCCCCTTCCCCCCACTCCACGGGTTGGTCATAAAGAAAGAGCAAATAAAAGTCTTTTTAAGGCCAGGTTACCTTCCTTCCTGAATTTTTCTGCTGTTTCAAGGCGATATTTAACGGACTTGCGCAAAAAAACCAACCGTGCCAACCTGTCTAGTATGTGGATCTGTCAATAAATATTACAACACTTAGTTAAACTGACTGCGATGGAGCTGACAGTATTAGCTAACGGGGATACTGCTTAGTTATTTTAATTTAGATTAAATGTAGAATTATCCAAATTTAGCTAATTCTACCACATACAAACTGCCGGCTGAACATGACGGCCATGCTTAAACACTTGAGCTGTCCTTCTTTGCACGCTTCGCCGAAACGGTTCATTTCCGCTCTTGATTTCTACACAATGAAACAGGATATTTTAGCGGTGCCTGCTCCGTCAAAGTTATAAAATCGACTTAGAGCAGTCCCCTGCGAAAAACAAAACGAAATGCTAAATGAATACAGTCAACTCTCTCTTAACAGACACCTCTATAAAACGGACACCTGGAGTTGGTCCCTGCCGTTTTTCAGTCATTTTACTGTAACTATACTCTCTATACGACGGACATCTCTCTAAGACGGACAACGGACACTTGAGAAGTCAGAGAAGTGTTTTTTTATATAGAAAAATACTTCAAAACGGAATGTAGTTGCTGAATATGAACAAACGAGCCCACTTTTCTAATATTATTTTTGTTACAGTTTGTAAGTTTTGCTTAATTTAAACAGGTTTAAATCAGACGTATTCATTGTGTATACTGGTTCAGCTTTATTATCTCAGAATTACTGGTGTTACGTTACAGGCCTCAACTCTTTATAAGCCAGACATCTCTCTAAGACTACAGTAGGCTAAGGACGCTTACCATTTGTCAGAACTGCCCGGCCGGACGGCTCAATTCGTAAATAATTTCCCATTATTTGCCAGAACTGGTCGGCCAGACTGGTAAATTTGGAAATAGTATGCACCCTTTTGATGGACTTGTAGGAACAAGTCTTTAAAAAGATGCATTCTAGTTACAAACGGACCGGTCTGGCCTGCCAGTTCTGACAAATGGTAAGCGCCCTAAGACAGGTTCTTATATACTTGGAGTTTAACTGCCAAATTCTAGCCTACAGGCTCGTACATGCGAGCCTGTCTACAAAGGTCTTTTGCATACAGTCTTTTGATTAAACGTTGTCATTGATCGGTCTCATCCCTACGCGACCAGACCGAAAAGGATTATGGAGAGAAATCAATTCACATTCAACAACTGCACATTATCAAAATACGGAACGTCCTTAACGGAATATGCATCAAAGCGACTCTTGTTGTCTTTGCGTAACACGCGAAGACAAACGTGAGTTTTGTTCTCCATTGCAAACGCGATAGAGAATAATTAATCATGCATTTTAATTCACCCATACTCCCTTTCGATCTGGTCGCGTAGGGGTACGGTAAGACCGATCAATGACAACGTTTAATCAAAGGACTGTATATAATATGCGTAAGGTTAAAAATACTGGTCGGTATGTCATTTCTACATACCTTCACCCATTCAGGCTGGTCGATGTTAACATTCATGTGGAAGAATGAGATTAAAAGACACGATACAGCGATGGCGCATACGCACTCAAACATCACATAGTAATAAAACTTGCAAAAGGCAGGCAGTTCAGGACTTTTGGGCATAGTTTTTAGTACCTGTAAAGGAAAAAACAGTATTATTCGGTGGAACTGTACAACTTTTCTAAATTGGATCAAGTTATTGTCTGAAAAAGGGGAGGGAGGATCTCGATGGAAGATTGGGTCCGCTGACTCCGTCAGAGCCCGACAGTGTTAAAGTGCATTGATTTTTTTATCCTCTGCTTAGAGAAGGAATTTTGACTCGGAGCTCAAGCTCATGATCCTGATTTGGAAACAGGTTTCTAAGCTTTAAAGGAGCTATGTCATGGTGATTTTGACGTTTTTGCCTGGGTCAAAACTACCCCAATTTAAAACTATGTACCCATGTCAGACATGAAATGCTCAAAGAACAATAAGAGAAAGTCATCAAATGAATTTTCGAAGAGGGAATCGACCACAATCTGAGTTTTAGCGAGTTTTCCAAGCTAAGACACGAAGCGATAAACTTGAAAAAGTTAGCCCAATTTTTCAAGTTGCAATCCATTTCCATCCTGGCCATCTGCAGCCCAAGATACTTGTTTTTACTCATAAAGCACTAGTTGGGTGATTTTGAACAAAACTGGACCATTATTTTGGGGTTTCCACTGATATAAATATGTCTTTTGGGCTATTTAAAGTAACTGACTAAAAATGATGACATTTCACTCAGAGTCAATTATGGAGACATGTAGTGTAGTTCTAACTTTTGAGTCTGTGGACGAAATCCTGTGGCGTGACCATTCAAATGAAACCTTTTCGGCAGTACTTTTGCATGGTACCATTTGTTTTTCAATATTTAACAAAATGAAATTTAGGATTTTTGTTGAATTTTGATTTTTGACACTAAGATCTAGAACGACAGAAGGATCTACTTTTTTTAGGTTCCACCCTGTGCGTCATTCGATGCAAAGGCTCCTAGTGATGAGGAGGATGTCTCATTTTAATTAACGACCCTGACTGGATACTCTAAGTGAAACTAAGTAAAGTTTAAGTAATTTATATAACTTGTAGTTAAATTATTGCCAACGAGCCAGCCGAGCGAAGACGCGAGGCTGGCGAGGCGGCAGAGAATAGTGCCGCGCGAGGAAGTGCTAAGGCAGAAAAATTCTCGATCGAGCCTGAAAAAGTGTAAGGTAATGTAATGTAATGTAATGTAGACTTTGGTTTGAGCCAATTGCAAGGCGGGAACTATTAGAGCCAATGAAAAGACGTGTTATTGCCACACCAAGAACCCGTTGCCTAGCACGTGACCAAAATCTTCCTGAAGTGAAATTCTTGAAATTACAAACTGATTTTAAAAAGATTTTGCACATATCGCATGTTTTAAACTCCTAAAATAATGTCAGCGTCAGAATCTTCATTTTAATTAACGTGTTTCGTTGCAACAATTCCCTTCCAAACAAAGCATCGTGAACGGCTCGCTTTTTTAGGTATTTGTTCAAGCGTAAAATATGCAACTTTGTTTGTCTAGACAAACCGTCGCGCTTCTTCACACACAAACAAGGGAAATTCGTTCTGTCGAGCAAACTGACGATAATTCGAACGAGTGAAAAGGCTTAACAACCGGCACTAAACAAGTTTTTGTACAAAATAAATCTTGATTACACGTGCAGAAACATGAAGGCGGTAACGCAACGGACTTGCATGTTTCACGCTTGAACAAACACGTAAAAGGGTTAGCCTTTGAACAAGAATTCTCCATTTCAACTTTTGCAGCACGCTTCATATTTCCAAACCTTTTTCTACTCGTTCTACTCATTTTAAAACGTTTTCAATAGCTTTTAAAACGTTTCTTGGCTGCTTTATTGTCTGATATGAAATGTTTACTACAACTGATTACAGCGATTTTGATTTCAGTTAGCCGATCAAAGCATGACATTTTTTATTTCTTCGGTGAGTGTGGTCAAAGGGCCACCAAACTGTCAAAAACATAATTCCGTTGCCACACAAATCAAAATCATTTCCTCGTTGGCACTCTATCGATAGGTATGCCTAGTATAACTTTTTACTATGCAAATTTTAGGGGCTCGTGTAATATAATATTAAGTAATGTTGTTAATTAAGTTCGTTGTACTGCTTCCATTGCTGTATTTTAGGATCACCAATTATTATAGTTTTAAATATTTATGTAATTTTTGTAAAAGTCTTCTTAATTTTTACGGCTCACTGGAAGACCACTTATAGTGAATGTGACACCGTGATGAAATAAAAGATTGTAGTAGTAGTAGTAGTAGTAGTAGCAGTAGCAGTAGCAGTAGCAGTAGCAGTAGCAGTAGTAGCAGTAGCAGTAGCAGTAGCAGTAGCAGTAGCAGTAGCAGTAGCAGTAGCAGTAGCAGTAGCAGTAGCAGTAGCAGTAGCAGTAGCAGTAGCAGTAGCAGTAGCAGTAGCAGTAGCAGTAGCAGTAGCAGTAGCAGTAGCAGTAGCAGTAGCAGTAGCAGTAGCAGTAGCAGTAGCAGTAGCAGTAGCAGTAGCAGTAGCAGTAGCAGTAGCAGTAGCAGTAGCAGTAGCAGTAGCAGTAGCAGTAGCAGTAGCAGTAGCAGTAGCAGTAGCAGTAGCAGTAGCAGTAGCAGTAGCAGTAGCAGTAGCAGTAGCAGTAGCAGTAGCAGTAGCAGTAGCAGTAGCAGTAGCAGTAGCAGTAGCAGTAGCAGTAGCAGTAGCAGTAGCAGTAGCAGTAGCAGTAGCAGTAGCAGTAGCAGTAGCAGTAGCAGTAGCAGTAGCAGTAGCAGTAGCAGTAGCAGTAGCAGTAGCAGTAGCAGTAGCAGTAGCAGTAGCAGTAGCAGTAGCAGTAGCAGTAGCAGTAGCAGTAGCAGTAGCAGTAGCAGTAGCAGTAGCAGTAGCAGTAGCAGTAGCAGTAGCAGTAGCAGTAGCAGTAGCAGTAGCAGTAGTAGTAGTAGTAGTAGTAGTAGTAGTAGTAGTAGTAGTAGTAGTAGTAGTAGTAGATAACCTTGCAGTTAAGTTATAATTTATTTCACAAGCATCGTTAAGGCGGGGGTAAACATGAACGCTATTTTTTCGCCACTTTATTTATTTTATTTATTACAATTTAATGGCAATACTTACAGAATAAGAGAAGAAGAAAAAAAATTTAAAAAAATAATTTTTAAATAAAAAATAATGATAATAATAAAAATAATTTAAAAGTGAATAGTAAGGCCATAAGGATGGTCAGTAAAAGAGTCATAGACATCATACGAGGCAGACCACCTTATACAATAAATATAGATATAAATTACTCAATTAATAATGGAAATATCTCGTTCACGTTTCAAGCAATCCAAAAACTCTCTGTTCATCCCGTGAATCTATGTTGTGGGGTGTTTTGTGAATTTTTGGGTGATTTTTGGGTATGTTTGGGAGGAAATAGTTTTTCTCAAAGGATTGGTAAAATTAAGAGAAATAAGAAATATTGAAGATTTAGTGAAGTTTTAAAAATAGAATTTGTAGTTAATAATTAACAGGCGGAATCCAAATAATTAGTCCACTAGCAACCTGGGGTACTCTTGCGTGGGTATCGACTGTCTGTTGGTGTTCCAAAAATCAGTTTCTTTCTTCTATCCCTTCTTTAAACCTCTTCAAATTTCATTCAAATTCATGTTTACCCCCGCCTTAAAAGTGAGTTTCTCTTGCGCCAATACTGAGGCCGAAGCCAGAAGAAAGTTTTGCAAAGCAACCTAAAAAACGCTCCCTGTGAGAGTGTGGTTATTTTGAACCTATAGATCTATGCCGATTTTAAAATTTGAAATTTAGCTATAAATATTAAAATTGTACACCGTGTATATCCTGGCCCTATCCAGTGGCAGGTTTCGTTACGGTTAAACAAGAGAGCTCCGCTGCCCCGAGTGGTATGATGCCAAGGAAAGCAAACGTTATTTTGCCGCGTCACACGAATCAAAATAGCAGTTGCCATGTGTAAATTAAACAAAAGATGTTAAGTTGGGCGTCGTAAAATGAAAATTATGCAAAGGACCCATGGAAACTATGATAATCATAATGGTGCTGTCTCCACCGCGGTCAAACGTCCGAGGCGTTTTTTGTTTTATTTAGTGGGATTTTATTTAATATTAAATGGAAATATGGGCAAGGATGTATAAAAAAATTAGTTGAGGTCACTATCTTTTAATTTTTCTCAAAATGATGAGCTTTTTTCCGTTGAAAACTGACCAAAACTCTTTGCGCCTTATCAAAATTATGTTGGCAAATGGCGCCGACAATTCTGCAGTTCACAGTTTTTAAACGCTCAGAACTTTTTGGTAAACTTTCAAAACTTTTGGTAAATTGACAGTGTATTGGCACTATATTAAACTTTAAACAGTGAAAATGACAACCTTAACTTTTAATTACTTTGCTTAACTTTTGCAAATTTCTCTCGTTTGACCGCGGTTGAGGTGCTGTCAGGTTTAACTTGTTTCCGTGACGTCATACTTACCCTAAGGTAATTTACCCACATGGTGAACAGAGTGTTGATTCCAACTCCAATTCTCTCCCCAGTCTCCGGCGGAAGGAGAAAGACGAGTAGCGTCAGCATTGCATTAGAGAAACACGGTAGGAATAATATCACAATGTAGTAGGTAGTAAGACGCTGAAGTTGTATGGTGAATGTCACGGAAGGGTTTGCGTGACTATCATTTCCATGACGCTCTACAGCTGTTTAAGATAAAGTAGTCTATGAGATTTCCGTTCATTTTACTTGATAACGCAATACCTGCGATGGCGTACGAAATTTCTTTTCTTAATTAACACAAGGTACACATTCTTTACAAATATAGTGCGTTATACTCTTCCACGTAGAAGTTCTTGGTCTCGTCACGCACTCTTTCCCGGTCCGAACTTTTGTGGAGGGAAGGTTTCATGACAGGGCCAAAGGACGTCTTCCGCGTAAGAGGCTAAATGCTCTTTGATCAGGTCAAAAGACGGCCAGTCAAACGCACCCTTATCAACTCTTGGTCAGTTCAAAGTTTAATTGAAAGAAAGAATGAAGTAAAGAAAAGAAAAGAAACGTTACAATTGGGACGCATACTATACCTCGGTACTCCAAGACACTCCACCCAACCGTTGCACCAAAGTCTTCATTTGACTCAGCAATGGTCGAGGTGTTTACACTAGCCTTGAACGCCAGGTCATTACTCGGATATCCCCACGTTCCTAGTAAGCCAAGTAAGATTCAGTTGGTTAAAATTAATTATGTATTTCTTTTATTGTCACATTTGCTGAGCCGAAAGTCATTTTCAATGGCCCTTTTACCAATTAGGAGCGAAAATACACTTAGCGCAAGCGTTTGGTCCCGGATGTTTCCTCGCGCTTGGTACGGGCTGTCTATTTTCTCGCGCTTGGCACAGATTGCTTGTTTTTTCGCGTTTGGCATTGGCTACTTTTTTTTTCAGCGCTTGGCACTGGCTGCTTTTTTTCTCGCGCTTGGTACTGGCTGCTTTTTTTTCGTGCTCGGTCGGCTTGCTGCTTTTTTCTCGCGCTTGGCACTGGCTGTTTTATTCTCGAGCTTGGTACTGGCTGATTTTTATCTCACACTTGGCACTGGCTGGTTTTTTTTCGCGCTTGGCACTGGCTGCTTTTTTTCCCGCGCTTGGTACTGGTTGCATATTTTCCCATGCGCGACCGCTTTTATTATTTCCTGCTTTTTGCTCCATAAAGTTTTCTAGGTAGCTCTCGCTTGGTGATGTTTTCTCGTACCTTGCACTGGTTTGGGGAACGTTTTCCCGCTCTTGGTGCCGGCTGCTTGCGTTTACTATTCTAGTTAAACTTGTCTTAAAACGCTTATCTCTGACAATTCAGTAAAATGGAATATTTTTACTTACCAAATTTAAAGTTGCATCTTTGAGTATCAAATGGGTACAGCTTCATGTCCATTATACAGGAAATACTGAGAATTGCTGGCACTTGGAGTCTTACACGGCCATTATAATGAATCTGAGCTAATACCAGACCACCGTCACCGCTTCCAAAAAGTGGAGCCACGCCAGATTCTAAACTGTGAGTTATAATGATAATGACACCATGAAGCCATAAACGAGGAGATAATAATAATGAAATACGGTGTATGAATGATGAGTGTGGAGAGAAAGGAACTCAGAAAAAATTCTGATTTCCAGATGGGATTTGAACCCACGACCTTTCGTACTCTGGTCGGATGCCCTAATCACTGAGCTACTGATAACTCTAGTGATGAGCAACGGTCAAATGTGGGCTATGTATGACACAAGGATTGGATCACCCAACCACAAGTATGCCAATAAACGCACTGATTAACTGCATCGCGCAGTCACGTAGAATAAACTTTCAGTAATAACAGTAATAATCGCCATGTTCTTTCTCTGCTTTTAGGCCCTATATAGGGCCTCCATTGATAGCAGTCCTTTGCGGACTGAACTGGTTATCAGTATAAATATCGCTTATTCTTATTCTTATTCCTTAGCTCCTTCAATACAAAGACCATCAACAAAAGTTATTCAGCGAACCATGGGATGTGGAAAATGTGACCGTAACTAGAGCCGGTCGCTTACGAGAGCTTTCAGATGCAACGTTTTACTGAGAAGTTCAGCCAACGGGGTCTTATGAGGGCCAGTAGTCACTAAGGGGAGCTGCTTTCTCACGAGAGTGGTCATCTTCAGACCGGACCCCCAGACTGATACACAAGTTTAGACCAAAATGTCTCAAAAGCCAAATCATTTTATAATGATTTGTAATGTCCCCATGTGGGGACGTTACAGCCTCCCATACATCCCTTTTACATATGCACAGAGGTTTTGTTTTAGGGAAAAAAATTATCACTGAATAACTCACGAGTTTAGTAGCCCCACAGGTGGCGTCCATATTGTGCCCACTGGTAAATTAACACTGGTGATGTTTCCATATAGCTTCGGATCCCAGGAAAGGGTAAAATCTTCCCAGGTCTGCAAGACGTACAAAATATACTTTCACTTGATAATCTTCCGACGTGCAAATTTCAGACGAAACTAAATGTCATAAAATTAAAACTGACTTGATCAAATGCAGATTAGTATAGAATGCAGACTGCAGACTGCATATATTGTGTATAAAATGTAGAATGAGACCAAAACTGTCACCTCGTCTTTAACAGCATTTCAATATTTCACCAACAAAAGTGTCACGCAATCGCCTTTGCACGGCACACGCTTATAAGTGTGAACTGTGGATTACAAGGGTTTTTGTACGGTTTACTGCCTTGCTGGCTGAAACAATGGATAATTTTTGTGAAGTTATAGGATTATCAAAGGTTCGAAACTTAATTACAAAACATCAAGAACAACTAAAATTAACCTTACGTTGTTTCGTATTCACGAGATGGCTCTTAGAGCTCTTTGCTTTAGGCTTTTAGACCACTTAGTAGACTATAAAATAAAAGTTATAATCAAGGACAAAAGTGTTGGGACGAATTTGCATTTACGATGTTTCCCTCCGCGCGCGACGGAAACACGGTACGCGCAAACGATAAGTGTCCGTTTCCCGACCTCTACCCCCCTAGCCCGTGTCATAAAAATGATTTGTGGATTTCAACATTGTCTCGGAGGTAGGGGTGGGGTTGGTAAGATGGGCTTTAAACTAAAAACATGGCTTCATTGGTCAGTCACACTAAATTAGTAGTTACTAGGAGGACTTTGTAACATTTGTCCCAAGAACTTTTGTCCTTGATTGTATGTGCACGGTAAAGTACTATTCAACATAAATTGTAGCTCCTTTATTATCGCCATTGAAGTCTGCAAGGTTTCATAACCAGTCCCTGTTGGATTAACTATGGTTTGATAGATCATATATGAAAATATAATTAACGTTAACGGTTTTAATATATCAGCCAACAATGTATTAACAACGGAAGTACATGTTAAACGAAAGGGTGAGAATATTTGATTGATTGGTTGCACTCGTTTGATTGATAGTTAATGATTAATTGAATGACCGATTGATTGTTTGATTAACTGATTTATTACATCCATTTTGAAATCACTGGTGATCCTTGCAATCTGATTGGCCCTCAGCAGTGCGATTTATTCCCGAATCGCACTATTTTTTGCTCTAAATCGCATCTATAAGTCACATCAATATTGGTACTGACTAAAATCCTGTATTTAGGCAATTAAATTGTGCGATTTCAAAATGGATGTAATAAAGTGGTAATTGAACTTCGTGTCGTGCAATTTTGGTCTGAAATCATACTTGTGATTTCAAATCGAACTCGCGCTGCGCGCTCGTTCGATTTTGAAATCACGCGTATGATTTCAGACCAAATTGCACTCCACTCAGTTCGATTACCATTATTTATTGATTGTTTATTGTCTGAGTAGAAACATTCTCTAATATTACACGTTAGACAATACAGCGGTTCTCAATTCAGTGTCAAAAAAACAAAACCAAAAGTGATCACTCTGGCCAATCACAACAGACGCAGACAATCCAATGAACCAATCAGAACGCGAGGAAAACGTGTGTGAGCAAGTCACGATTGGCTTCTGATTTGTTGAGAAAGTGGCGGGAGATTTTTTGGCCAATCACAAAGCATAGCAATGTAAAATCAAATCAAAAGCTAATTAAATTTCTTTGAACACTCAGTAGTGAGAACCGCTTCATAATAGGTAACTTTCTAATACAGTTAGAAATATACAAGAGACCCTTTGCATGGTAGAGATCAATCTCATACCCAGAGTCCTCAGGCTCCTTGGTCAGCAGTAATTTGTCCTGGCTACCACCCGCTCACCAAGGAGCCCACGGACTCTGGAGCAAGATATAAGGTAAAGATTTATAGAATACCCACTGACCAATCTATACCATAGGCTCATTCTAACAAGTTGCTCAACCTCGTCCTATGGCGGAAAGAAATATGAAATGTTAGATAAATAAATAAATAAATAAAATTAAAAAAAGAGCCTCTAGGTATCACAGAGTAGGGTTGGTATTTTTAGCGCCTTCGCCGCGTCTCCGTCACTCCTCCGTTTTCACTGCGTCTCCGCCGCGTCTCAACTGCGTCTTCGCCGCGTCTTCACGGCGTCTCCGTCGCGTCTCCGCCGCGTCTCCGCCGCGTCTCCGCCGCGTCTCCGCCGCGTCTCCGCCGCGTCTTCGCGTTAACGGTTTTACTCCTAAATGATTCAAAATAACAAACTCGGGGGAGTCTTACCACCCTTAGCAGTCTGTATGGTTGTAGAGCTACAGTCACCTCCAGCAGTTGTGAAGTATTCTCAACTGGCCGCACATCAGTGTTATAGTTCATCAACAGCTTATCCATCAGCTTTCTCTCAAAAGGATCGCTTTTCGTGCCTATAAAGTGCGTCATATCGGGGCGTAAAGGGACTGTTTAGTCCAGACTGTTTAGTCCAGAGATGTAGCCAGTAATTGAAAAAGCAATGAATGTAAAGTTGTTTCGAGCCGATTCACAACTCGTTGGGCCTTTGTAAGCGCCAATCGAAATCGCGAATGTTCTGGGGGCATGCTCACCGAAAAATGGTTAGAATTGGGAGCATACACGTGCACGATACATTTGGGGGTATTTTGTTGCTCTTTCCGGTTGCTTCTAAAGCAAAATTAGAAGCAAACAATACTAGGAATTTTTACACAAAAAGTTGAGCCATAAAAATAACTAGACCATGACTACGTTGCATCCGGGGAAATGGACCGTGCATCGGCTATAAGGGAGCTTAAGCAACCACGACGGTGACGGCAGCGAGAACGGCACAAAACAATAGGCTTAATGAGCGAAAACAATGCCTCTGCACGTGCGTTTTACATTTTGGTACATTTCTTTGCCGTTCCCTGCAAAACAACAACGTCAAATGATCAAATTATAGGTTTTGTGGAGAACGTGAACCCACGACGGTTAATTTTCCTTTCTCCGTTTGAATGGGAAAGCCATCCCTTCAAATTCAGCTCCTGGACAATCCAGTCACATTAGACAAACTGAACAAATTGGAACAACTGCAAAGTAGTTTAAAATAGCGTGAATCCTTTTTTCAAGTGACGTTTTCCTTGGCGTTGCCGTCGTCGTTGCTTAAAGTCCCTATTATCTTCACCCCACGTTAGTCGTGCGATTTTTAATTTTACAATAACTGTGCGAATTCTCGCGCGCTGATTGGCTAATTTTTGTTATCAATAAGAGTACAGACCGATAAGACGATAAAACTGACGACATCAGCGAAAGTTTTTCCAAACTTTTCAGCGCTGCGTTTTTCGTGGCTAATTTTTGTTATCAATAAGAGTACAGACCGATAAGACGATAAAACTGACGACATCAGCGAAAGTTTTTCCAAACTTTTCAGCGCTGCGTTTTTCGTGGCGAGAATTCTTTCACAAATCCAGAATTATTCAATGAGAAAATCGTCCAAAATACATGAGCTGAACCTCAAGAAGCTAAAACACAACCTAAAAGCGGAAAGATGAAGATGTTTGTTGAGAATCCAGACCTGAAAATTGGCGGTGAGCAGGATTATAGTGCTGTCGCTAAAATAAGCTTTACCGGAGGTGAACTGAACCGTATTTCAACGGATTATTTGAGAACAATTTTAACCGGAATAAACGTTATTTTCAAATTAAAATTCCAATTTTTCTATGTGTTTCTGACCTACTCTACTCAAACTTTTAATTTACGAGCCCGTGTTTCTCCGAATTATGGCGATGAAATTCTGGTTTTGTGGCGATCGCATCTTGCATTTCCTTCCTTCGTTTCAATATCAGTTTTGGCGTTTTGTTATTGTAAAATATGCGGCTCGTGGATCCACAACACTTTAACAATGTTATGACGAAATTTATCATCAATAAAAGGACAGAGCTAGACGCATAAAAACTGACTTGCGATTATTTGTACGACTTCAAACCGGAGGGGTAAACTCTCGCGGTTTTTGCTGCAATAGGCCTTATGCATGATGACATTACGAGCTCAAACTTTACCACCAAGCCTCGTTTGTACGATATTCCTTGCAAAACTTTGACAAGTTCACGTTGTTTTTGAGTGGGTATTCTTTTCAACTTTGCTCTTTTGAGAATACATTGATGAGATTGTCACAGGTGTACACTTCAAAAGCGAAGCTTGGGGTGAAACTAGCTAGTCTGACGTAAACATGCATAAGGGATGTTTCACAGCAATTTTATCGGGATTTTGATGTAAATGGAGTAGCGCGCGTGCAATGTCAGCTTAAAAGCTGCCTTGAAACGCGAAATCTTGTCGCATATCGCATGGCTTCTGACGCGAATCTGTAATGGTTTTGCTCGTGATTATGCTAGCGTCGCTTGTGAAAGCCAGACTAAAGAAATATACTACCGACGATGAATAAAGCAACTTGACATTATTGACATTTACTGTCGCTATCATGACGACTTAAAATGCCCAATAATCCATAATATTTTTATTAATAAAATACTCGATCGTTTCTTGTTGCGTTCGGCAACTATAATATAGCACAAACGTTTGGCAGGAAAATCGATTCGTCGGGCTTCGTCCTCTAGCTTCCTCTATGCCCAGCGTAAACCAGAGATTGAATGTCGGACTTGTGATCTACAGAGCTCTTCAGAATCGCTTAGCACTTAGCTTCTTAATAAAAAGGTAGCATAGTTTGGATTGGATAACCTCCTTCGATTTCCTTGGATTTGTCAAAAATTAAATATCGGAATGCCGGTCATTAAATGTTTTGAAGACCTTCAGACCGGTTGCCGGTAATTTAGCAAAAGCGTTTTTCAAAAACAAATTAAGGCAGGCTCTGTCAGCGTTATCCAAACATCTTCTTATGCTTTGTTATGTTATTTCGAACACTCTCGTGTAGTCTATGACTGCTATCGGTTTAAAATTCCAAAATTATTGCATTTCTGGCAGCAATTGATCAATGAAATAGTTGCCGACCGAAATTTGGTGTACCAAATGGCGGACGCATATAATCATGTTATCTAATTTTCTAAATATTATTTTCCCCATAATATAACTCAGTTATTAAAGATCGTCGTGCTTCAATATTTTGCCCAGTCGTTTAATTTGGCATTTTGTGCAACATCAACTTATCTCTCAAAGCGTTGCTTTCAAAGCCAGAAGTTAAACTACTTAGGTAGATAGTGAAAACGATTTATAGGTTGCTTTTAACCCAGCGTGTGGCTAGGTTGTGTGCCAAGTTCTTTTACGGGTATTTGGCCTCTTGCGGTTTTATTCCATGCAAACTAAGAAAAATAAGTAATTTTTAAAGAATGGATATATTCACAACTTAAAAAAATCTAGAAGGCTAGGGAGTTTTGATTAAGTTTCACGAAAATACTTTTTACCATTATGTATGTGTATTAAACTGAGTCATAACACGCATAATTATTCTGAGTACCATTTATGTACAGTGTACTTTATAGTGGGTAAAAGGTTTGAAATTAAAAAGGTATTTTAGTGTCAATCGTCGAAAAATCTATTCCACACAAACATTTCTGATGAATATTGAGGTATTTCTTAGTAGAAAAATCTTAAAAATGGAAAGCATATTTTCAGCCAAACTGGGACTCAAAGCCGCAACTATATTTACATTACGGTTATTCACTTGAGGGAAATGCAATTTCTCCGCGCGAATTATTATTTCATTTACTCAATGTGGATGAAAGACAATTCAGTAGTTTTATATATCTTGTTCTTCTCCTATTCTCAGTTTTCTGTCAGATCGATATTATTAGAATCCACAACAGCTTTGGGGGGGTTACCGGAGTATAAAATTTCTAGTCGTGTTATTAAAACGACACTCCCAAAATAATTCACTACATACATACCTTGAATGATGGCTGTTATTAAAAACATTGAAGAAATAACACCTGTAGAATACATGACTAATCGGTTTAAAAACCTGCCACTTAACAAGAGCATAGAAAATATTTGTAACAAGTTGTATGGCGTGAGGTGGCAAACAAGGAATTAATTAGTTGGCTGCAAATATATATCGTGTTTGTATTTTGTGGGGTATTAATTATTTATTACGTTACAAATAGCAGATGAGCCTTAAACCTCTAACAGTCCCGCAATGTTTTTAATAGATACTCAGTGGGTAATGGCCCAGGTCTCTTTCCCAGGACTTATCTCTTTTACCGAAGCTGTTTAGTTTCGATTTAATGTTCCAGCCTCGAACCCATTCCCAATCTGAATCTTAGTGGGGAATTTGAATTTTGTTTGCGTGTCCACGCGGGTTTTCATTCATATGCGTTTTCATCCAGACAACAATGAAACTGATAAATGTTAAGCTCGGTAATGAAATGAAAAAGATGCAATGTTCATCTTGTCACGAGCGTGGGACAGAAAACATTTTCGTCCCTGAAGGGAATCGAAGCCATGACCTTTCGTACACCGGTCGAACGCTATAACCTCTGAGCTACGAGAGACTTGTGGCGAGCTGCTGTAAGTTATTTACAAGCTTTATAGATGATATGCGTCCTCAGTGCGTACTGCGTACTGCTGGGATCAACAATGTCGATGCATGTGATGCATGTGATGTGCATGATAACGAAAGATGGTAAATTTTAAGCTTGGTAATGAAATGACAAAGATGTAATATTTATCATGTCATTGATTTCAACTACAACAAGAATTCATTTTATTTAACTGTTTATTTTTCTGTCCCTCTTTATTTTTTGGTCAGGTGAATTATTCTCAATTGATTACAAACAGTTTTACTCTTGACACACTAAAGAAAGGAATAACAAACTGTCGCCATTTTTTTCTGCCTCGCCAAGCAAAATTACAACTCAGAAAAGGCTACTAAAATGTTTACTAACAAAAAAAAAAATTATCTCTATTATCTAATATATAACTCACAGCTAAGAGACAACGGACCATTTAACTAGTAGCTATGTTCCTTTTGCCCATCGAGATTCCCTTATTGTAATAAAAATATAAATATGAATAAAAAATAAGTGGCGTAACATTACGTAACATTGATTTCTGGCTGACTTAAGGGGGTAATGTCACAGTGATTTTGCTGTGTTTTGGCCAAAGCTGCACTTAACACTAACTACCCTTGCTCATTCACGCATGAAATTGCTCTTGGAACGTAACACCGAGATACAAATATCAAGTGTTTCCTCGAAGGAAGAACAAACTACAATCACTTTTATAGCGAGTTTTCCGAGACACACGGGAAGAACGCAATCCATGTCCATCCTGGCAATCCTCAATCAAAGAAATGAATGTTGGTTTCTGTACACTAGTAGAATATTTGTTAACAAAACCGGACCATTTTTTAGGTTTCCATGGTAACAAATACATATTTTTGGCTTTTCAAAGTGATACTAAAAATAGGTGACATTGTCCCTTTAAAGATTTAACGATACGGAATACAAACACAGAGAGAAAGTATATCATAAAAATATTTTGTTATATGGCTGTAAACTTGGCTGTATATAAAAATAACGATAAATCAATTAACATTACAATGTGCATTGATATTCTCATAAAATAAAAGGAGAATCACATAATGGCGATCTTCTTTCTAAAACTTCTTCACCTAGCTGTCACAGGGTCAATTCTGTCAACTTATGATTCAGAAATGACTGTACTGAAACAAAGTTAGGGTGTTTATAACAGACGCGAGAGAATATTTTAAACTGAGGTCGAAGAAGAAACTCTTTATGGGTCCTTACTACAAGCTTCTATCCCACGAATCGTCGATTTTATTTTTGTCGATGCATTCGTCTGAATTTGTTGCTTATTCATCAATGTATATGTCTATTCACAGGCACCGTGATCGGTATTTTATGAAAACTTAGTGAATTTACGTATAAACGACAACAGCAACGGTATAGAGAAAAACCGCTTAATTCTGGATTTGAGGGAGAAAGTTAGTTTGTTTAAACCGAAAGGCTTTTGCATATTTAAATCTAGGAAGAACTTCTTGACATCACAATACAGTCGTATGGATCCATGGTGATCTAGAGGTGCTTCTTACGGAAGATCTAAACTTGTCGTGGTTGCGTATAAGCGTAAACTCCTTATTTATACAATCTCTTCCCAGGGTGCCTAGGTTGTCGCAATCCAAGATGGCAGCCAATCTCTGGAAACAATGTTGCGTCGAAATGCCCATAAGGAGGCTCAGAGGAACTTTTTTAATGAGTAAGTTGTGCAGATATTCGTCACTTGCTTCGTGTGGTGCGACGCGAGGAATTGAAGATTGAGTCGAAGAAGCGGAAATCGGTGCAAGCTTTAAACTTCAGGTTTGACAAGTTTAACAAATTCTGTAGTAAAGAAGTGAGAAAAAAAAGACTGATTTTCAACCACTGTTTAAGCTTTGCTCTGTAATTTACTGATTATTACTCAAGATTGCAGAGAGTCGGACTGTGTCGTAGAAATAATCAATCACGATCAAACACAAATAGCACAATGGCAACCCTAACAAACAGAAATAGCACCGTGGCAACACTAACAAACACAAACAGCGCCATGGCAACACGAACAAACACAAATAACACCATGACAAAACTAACACACATAGCACCATGACACCACCAATGGCAACACTAACAAACACAAACAGCGCCATGGAAACACTAACAAACACAAACAGCGCCATGGCAACACCAACAAACACAAATAACACCATGTTAACATCAACACAAATAGGAACCATGACAACACCAACAAACTGAAATAGCACCATGGCAACACCAACAAACACAAATAACACCATGACACCACCATCAAACACAAACAACCCCATAGAAACACCAACAGACAAACACAAATTGCATCATGGCAACAACACAGGGCCGTGGCCAGTATGAGGCAGTATGAGGCAAACCGAGGCACTTGCCTCAGTCATGATCCAAGTGTTTTGTTTAAACGCAGTCATCATAAAGACCCTAAATAGCTAGGCGGGAAATTTAACCATGGATCAGCCTTAGTCCGTATTTTTTTCTGGCTACGGCCCTGCAACAACAAACACAAATATCACCATGTCAACAACAACAAACACAAATAGAACCATGATAACACCAACAATCAGAACGAGCAAGAACACAAACGTGCAACCGGTGTCAAGCTATTGTATGTTTTTGGTAAATCCATTTTAAAAGAACTCGAGCATCCAAATTGCGACTAGGTGCATTATCATATCACCTTGGAATTGCTAGTTGCACATTCTTGATGAGGTTACGATAAACAAAGAAAAGAGTGGCACATCAATCCAAAAAAAGATTCGAATTGTGTGTTTGTTTTAGCCTATCTACAACAGCCTAAAAGCCTGTATCCTTGGAAGATCATCTTTCACAAGTCAGAAACCCAAAGGTTGTTAAAGTCAGGTTTACGTGAAAGAATTATTCATGCCTGGTAATGGCAGATCGACAGCAATTGCAATCAGCAATGGCGGATCCAGACTCGAGTGAACATGTAAGGAGGGCGGGCCATTCCCCTCGCTCCGCCACTGATCAGCAATGTGCTCACCTTCAAATGTTATCTTTCGTTTTAAGCTTTCTTGATTATCCTGTAGAATCTCGTTAATGTCTTGTTCTGGAATGCTCTCTCCCATGTGCCGCATGACGTATCGAATCTCGTTGGAGAATATGTAACCTTTGTCATCGCCGTCAAAAGTTCTGAACGCCTCCAAGAGTTCCTCTTGATCAAGCGTGTTATTGTTCTGATTTATCATCATGTTCACAAATTCACCAAAGTCCACCACACCGTTCCCTGTGTCACAAAAAGGTAAACACAATAAAGGTTGAGAGTGGGACAAAAAAATCTGAAAATCAAACCTTTGACCTTCCGCACACCGGTCGGATGTTCTAGCCACTGAGCTACGAGAGACTCGTGGCTCGCTAGGCCATATACTAGGTTCACACACCGGTCGGATGCTCTAACCACTGAGCTAAGAGAGACTCGTGGCGAGCTAGGTCATATACTAGGTTCATGTATGACATGCGTCCTGCATACTGCCAGGATCAGCAATGTCGAAAGTGTCATGTGGAATGAAATTTCTCTAAAACTGCACAGTTATTTATTACAGCTAGTACATCAAAAAATATAATAAAAAGAAGGGGTCACCATGCCTGTTTTCACGTTATAGCGCTGTAGTATTAACTAATTTATTGCTAGTGTGACGGCAATATTGAAAATCCTAACCTTCAGCGAGAGGCAACCATTATTTCCAGAAAGTTTTTATTAACAATGAAATATCAGAATCATTGTTATGATAGCAGAACAATGTCATCGTGAATGAGAAACTAATGATATAATAGGGCAATTTCAGCATCTGCACACTCCCAGTGAAACGCTAAAATTGCAAAAGTGATTCCATGAGAATATTTCAAAATCTTCTATGACAATTTTTTTTTCAAATACATGGAATAAAAAAGATAGGTCACCATGCTCGTTTAGGAGAAAACAATAACTTAACGATCTAAATCTCTCGTGCACGCGCAAATGACGCAATATATTATGCGCAGTAGTGATGCGCAATGCAATACTAAGGAGTCACTTTATAGGGGCTAGCGCTGTATCCTGGAGATTTGGACCTTTTTTGGTGAAATGTTACCCTTTATTTTGCTATACAGGGTCATTGTTATTATCCTTTGGAATCGAAAGTGGTAATGCTGTAAGGAGTGTATTTAGTTTTACCATCGTAATCCACTTCGTTGACCATATCCTGAAGCTCAATTTCTGTAGGGTTCTGCCCAAGTGATCTCATTATGGCACCTAACTCGCGGGTCGTTATAAACCCATTGCCATCTTTGTCGAAAAACTTGAACGCGTCACGGTATTCTAAAAAAATAAGAATTGGTTAAAAAGATGTTTGTCACGTGATGGGTTCAGTGACGTCACAATATAAATCACATGATATATCATATGCAGATGTAATAATACGATTTTTTCGAAGTTGTAGTGGATAAATATGCATCTACTTAACTATTATAGCGCGAAAGCGCGCGTGATATCGCCTAATTCTTTGCCGATAACAAAGCACAGTTTGAAGAAAAAATATCGAGGCCGGTCCTTCATTTTTACATACTCTTATCAAAATGCGAAATTTACCTCCATCGTTGGATATACGTCATGTAGACATATAAAGCGTATACAAAGCGTATATCGATAACTTTTTTACCATATTTGGGCAGTGTATCAATGTGTTGAATTATAATACGCGTTATAAACTAAACTGTGGTATTACGATTTTGATAAATTCGGTGTCAAATTACCATTTCTCACTGAAAAATTTTGCCATTCCGAAAGACAATGGCTGATTGAATAATTAGAATTTAAATGTATATATGTTGTAGTTAATTTTTTATCTCAGGTAATTTTTATTTTTCCATTGTTTTTGGGTATGGTAATATATGCTAATGAATTTAAAACAAAGGAAAAACAAAAATTACCTGAAATAAAAAATTAACTACAACATATATCTGTTTTTGCTCGGTTAATTGCAAGGGGATCAGAATTTCTGAATCCTTTAGAATTAGATGTATATAGCTGTTTTTGTTCGCTTAATTGACTGAGGGATAAAAATTTCTGAATCCTTTTAGAATACGATGTATATAGCTGTTTTTGTTCGGTTAGTTGACGGGGGGATCAAAATTTCTGAATTCTTTTAGAATATGATGTATACAGCTGTTTTTGTTTGGTTAATCGACGGGGGATCAGAATTTCTGAATCCTCTTTTAGGATCCTGGGGAGATCAGAAATTCTGAAAATCATGAATTCGCTCGAAAGAATTTTGCGCTTCCTCGCAAACAGTAAAATCTCTCCAATCAGTTTTAGCATGACTTTACGATTCAGAGGAAACATTAACAATTTTCCAACTAAATAAGTGGTGAAATAGCATTCCCGCAAAGCTTCACATTTCAATTTTGGTCAATTTTCCACCAATTTCCGAAGAGGTTATAGATACTATCACGTGCAATAAAGAACATTTTCCGACGTAGGTTGATATTTTAGCTGTAAAAATAAGTCGTTATTGTAATGTACCTTAGTATTTACTCTGAATTTGTCTGGATCGTAATGTCACATTTAAGTTTGGAACGCGTTATTGCTTATAATACTAACAAATTCCCTTTCAGTAACATCCGCTACACTATATGTGATGACAAGAAATTACCTGTACTAATTTTAATTCTGTCGAAAGCGAGCCTGATTTAGCATTGGCTGTGTGTAGGCAGATGTTTTTTTTTCTCGACATCAGAATGATGATTCCCCCCTCAACTTTTGAAGCTTTATAAACTGAGTCTTCGTTCTCAACTCTTGTCTGATCTAACGTTCTCTGGGAAAAACAGATTTCATGACGATCTTTGAGCCGCTCAAAACCTGTTATGCAAATTAGCTTAGGGCACATTCAGTGCACAAGTAGCTTAATGCCATGGTTTGACACCTTGTAGCTTCATGAAGATGGGATGAGGTGTAATTTTAATTAGTTGCGTGCCGCAAAAGATGACAATGCTGACAAATGGTTACAATTCATTGCGGATAAAAATAATTTTAGCTTCTTGGTCACTTTTAAGAAGTAGCCTGCTGCGATTATTTTTTGAGGTTAAAGATCTATGAGGTGCCATTACTGCCAAAATTCAGCCCTCTTATTTTTGTAAATGGTGCCTCGATTTTCGTAAATGGTGCCTTTATTTTTGTAAATGGTGCCTTTAATTTCGTAAATAGTGCCTTTAATTTTGTAAATGGTGCCTCGATTTTCGTAAATGGTGCCTTTATTTTTGTCAATGGTGCCAGTCGATTTTTGTAAATGGTGCCTCGAATTTCGTAAATGGTGCCTTTATTTTTGTAAATGGTGCCTCGATTTTCATAAATGGTGCCTCGATTTTTGTAAATGGTGCCTCGATTTTCGTAAATGGTGCCTCGAATTTCGTAAATGATGCCTTTATTTTTGTAAATGGTGCCTTTATTTTTGTAAATGGAGCCTTTAACTTTGTAAATGGTGCCTTTATTTTCGTAAATGGTTTTTTATTTTTGCAAATGGTGCCGTTAGTTTTGTAAATGAAGCCTTGATTTTCGTAAATGGTGCCTTTTTTTATTCAGAGGTCTGGTGACAACTTTCAGGTGACATAACCGAGAAGGGTTAGTTTTACATGATATTCAAAATGGCCGACTCTGTTGAAGGCCTTCGAAACCTTGTGGAAGGGGAAATTGGAAGTATTTGCTTTAGCTTAACAGACCCTTCGCAAATGTTAGATGTCCAAGAAACACTAGAGAGGATCGATCACATTGTTGACGCTGTTAATTGTTTGGATTTTGTATTATATGAGATTGCCGGAGGATGTATATCGAGACATTTCACTGAGCAGCGAGAAGAATGATCGAAAACTCAAGCGCAACTCAATCAATCTAACTTTTATTTGCCACATATTTTTTTACAGTGTGTTAAATCTATTACACTCTCAGTTGAGCTTTTCTTGGGAGATCTCCTTAATTATTATTATCAGTAATAAACATTTGTTGTCGTCCTTCATTAGCATTGTAAATAAAGTAAGTTATAGTCAAGTGAGGCCTTTAGCTACTGTATCCCAGCCCGAAAATGCCTGAAAAAAAAATCAGGGCTTTTCAACGGGAATCGAACCCGTGATCTTCGCGTTACTGGTGCGATGCTCTACCAATTGAGCTTTCAAAGCCACATATAGGGAGCAGGTCAAATGTGAGTTCATGTGCACATATATAAACACGTTGATGAATAGCTCTGCAGCTGCGCCAGATTCTTTGTAGAGCATCGCACCATGGCCAGTAACGCGAAGATCACGGGTTTCATTCCCGTTGAAAAGCCCTGATTTTTTTTCAGGCTTTTTCGGGCTGGGATACAGTAACTTACATGTAAGGCCTCACTTGACTATTACTTACTTTATTTACGATGCTACTGAAGGACGACAACAAATGTTTATTACTAATAATAATAATTAAGGGTATCTACCAAGAAAAGCTCAACTGAGCTTGCAGAGATCTTCTGCTTCTAGATAGTGTAATAGATTTAACACACTGTAAAAAAAAATATGTGGCAAATAAAAGACTGATTGATTGAGTTGCGCTCGAGTTTTCGATCATTCTTCTCGCTGCTGATATCATACAGAATCCAAACAATTAACAGCGTCAACAATGTGATCGATCCTCTCTAGTGTTTCTTGGACATCTAACATTTGCGAAGGGTCTGTTAAGCTAAAGCAAATACTTCCAATTTCCCCTACCACAAGGTTTCGTAGGCCTTCAACAGAGTCGGCCATTTTGAATATCATGTAAAACTAACCCTTCTCGGTTATGTCTCCTGAAAGTTGTCACCAGACCTCTGAATAAAAAAGGCACCATTTACGAAAATCGAGGCTCCATTTACAAAACTAACGGCACCATTTGCAAAAATAAAAAACCATTTACGGAAATAAAGGCACCATTTACAAAGTTAAAGTCTCCCTTACAAAAATAAAGGCAGCATTTACGAAAATCGACGTACCATTTACAAAAATAAAGGCACCATTTACGAAAATCGACGCACCATTTACGAAAATCGACGCACCATTAACAAAAATCGACGCACCATTTACAAAAATAAAGGCACCATTTACGAAAATCGACGCACCATTTACAAAAATCGACGCACCATTTACAAAAATCGAGGCACCATTTACAAAAATAAAGGCACCATTTACGAAAATCGACGCACCATTTACAAAAATCGAGGCACCATTTACAAAAATCGAGGCACCATTTACAAAAATAAGAGGGTTGAATTTTGGCAGTAATGGCACCTCATAAAGATCCTCATGTGTAAAATAAATGAGCTCGGAGTGAAAAAGGGTTCCAGTTGACGTATTTTCAAGCTATTTGTCAGAACTTTTTGTCTTTTAGTTTTGTCTATATTTATATAATTTATTTGATTTTGTTCTTCTGCATGTTTTACAGTTAGATCCGGATTCAATAAAATCCTATACCACTTCTCTAATTTCAAACTACTTTCACTATACTGCTTCAGGCAATCGCTGATGTTGGGTACGTGATGGGGCTGTAGTTTGAGTATGCAGATAAAATCCGAAAGTATAGCCGGCCATTGAAATGAAAGCTACAGAGCAGCACTTTGCTGTTGTGTTGTTTATTAATATGCTGTACAAGGTGGTTCTAACTTTTGAGTCTGTGGATGAAATCCTAAAGTGTGACCATTCAAATGAAAGCTACTGAGCAGTACTTTCCTGTGGTGCTGTTTATTATGCTGTACAAGGTGGTTCTAACTTTTAAGTCTGTGGATGAAATCCTGAAGTGTGACCATTCAAATGAAAGCTACTGAGCAGCACTTTCCTGTGGTGCTGTTTATTATGCTGTACAAGGTGGTTCTAACTTTTGAGTGTGTAGATAAAATCCTATAGAGGAGTATTTAAATGAAAGCTTTTCACCTGTGCTTTGCTGTAGAGCCGTTTGTCTTACGATACTGATATATTTTAAAGAGGAATTTTGGTCGATTCTTTTTTCTCTTTCTAAACTTAGGTGGACTAATAAGGCAGTTAAGTCTCGAACGTTACCTTCAATCTGTTCTTCTGTGAGTTTATCCTGTTAAAAAATAAATAAAACACAGCCTTCATTATTTACTCCGTCCAAGCGAAGTTATAAATCTGAAAACATTACAATGCCTGTATAAATTTAAAACATCGAACCGCATACAAATCAATGATTCGTAAATTGTGACCGTATACACTCCCTAACAACATCCCTCGCAAGATCGTCATCATCATGTCGTTTGAGACAGGTTTTTAGGTTCATTGTCGATAATTCTTCTCAAGCAATCGATACAATAGATTCATTTAATACCCCAATATCCATTTCTGAATTGTATGAAAACTTGAAAGCATTTTTTTGTTGTTACCTGAGCAATATCCATTTCTAAGTCCGTTCGGCGGCAACAATATCTTGTCTGTTTTGCATGTATTATACAGGTTTTCATCAATCGATTGAGATCTCTATTGCGTGTACTTTTCCTTTGTTATCAGATGTCAAATGCCAAGGAAGTGATTACTATTGAATATTATCATAAATGTACTATTCTCAGTGTACTATTTATATCCACATGAATGGCACATGCGTCAGTAGTAATACAAGCGCCGGGATGATCCATTTTGAAACCAAAGTGGCAGTTTCTAATTTTTCACGTAAGTTCATCATTTTTTAGTTTGGACTCTGAAATCGTGAACTATATGACCATTCAAATGAAAGCCATTGAGAAGTACTTTCCTGTGATATTGCTTAGTATGCTGAGCAGCACTTTCTTGTGGTATGTACATATATAATTTGGGGTATAGAGCGTTTTCACTCACGTGACCTTCAGTCCCGTGGTACCCAAATGACAAAGGCCATGGCAGCCATGTTGGTGTTCCTAACAAAAGAAGTTAATTAAAATTCTTTTGTACGGGAACACCAATATGGCGGCTATGACGTCAAGTGAAAACGCTCTATGTTCCGCCGAAATAGCAGTCCGCTTAGCTCGCTTCCATGTTATATCGCCGAATGCCACCAAATATACAACAAATTGGATAAAAAAGATTCTATAGAACAAAACAGAAGCAGTAATTTGGAAATAAAGAGCAGGATTGCAACGGAAGTGGATCAGTTCACAGTTTTTAAACGCTTAGAACTTTTTTAGTAAACTTTCAAAACGTTTGGTAAATTAACAGTGTATTGGCAATATATTAAACTTTGAACAGTGGAAATGACAACCTTACCTTTTAAGTACTTTGCTTAACTTTTGCAAATTTCTCTCGTTTGACCGCGGTTAATACGCAGCATATTACACTATTGGTGCCTTGACACCATTGTCGCGGAAATGATCGATGATAACTGATATTACACAACTGGAGGTTTGACCGACAGACGGAGAGCAATACATGTCATTTCCGGCTCCTGCGTAAACATTGTTTTTGTGTTATGACACTGAGGACATAATATATTTTCCTACTTTGATTATTTTACTTTAGCAGGTGCGTTTTAAAAGTACTAAAAAAACATAATTAAAAAAGCTGAGTGTCTTTGTATCATGTATGGGAACAATATCAGCTAATTTATTCGCAAGTTATCAGTGTAATCCATTTTATATACAACTTCGTTTGTAATATTTCAATCCAAAACGTGGTATTTTGGTTCTTCTTATTCTGTTATAAAAGACTGAAGAATAAGTGATTTGGCAAGTATATTCATAATAAATCATGTACAGTCAAATTTTCCTGAGCGGTCGTTTTCGTAAGCGGACAGCTCTAGTTGCGGACACTTTTCTTGCTTCTCGAAGGTGTTAGCTTAGGGGAATTTAGACTGCATGTGAACTGCAGTTGAAACAATGCATCTGAGAAACCAGTGATCAAAATATGGTTGAACAGAAAGCCCAAGTCTAACTTGGTACAATCGCTGTATAAAAGAACAAATATTGTGAACAATAAATTAAAAATTGTGTTCCCACACAAATCCTTGTAGTTTTGAATGGTCAACCTGTGATATCGAGAACTTGGGTTGCCTGTAGAAACACCAGCTGCCAAAAGCTCCACTCCAGCAGTGGTCTCACCTTATTTAAAGGAGCTACGTAATAGCGATTTTGACGTTTTTGAGTCAAAACTGCCCAAAATTAAAACTAAGAGAGATTCAACCATAATCAGAGTTTTAGCAAGCTTTCCCGGGCACAAGTTTGGAAAACTTGAAAAAAAAAATGGCCAATTTTTTCAAGTTGCAATCCATTTCCATGGCCATCTGCAGCCAACGACACGTATTTTCACTCTTAGAGCACTGGTAGAGTAATTCTATACAAAACTGGACAATTTTTGTTGGATTTCCACTAATATGGATATCTCTTTTGGTTTTGTTAAGTGACATTAAAAATGGTAACATAGCCCCTTTAAAATAGCAATGTTTTCGAATTCAATTGTTCATTGGCGTAATAGGATATATTTTTCCTGGTAATCGACATATCACACATTCACACACTCGAATCGAAAACATTATTTTGTCAGATGGACGTTGCTTAAAAATTCTATGAAAAATTCTATTTTTGCTTGATTTTGCAAAAATTTCCTATGCATTTTAGAGGCGATCTGCCGCAAATCACCCTTTCAACAGGAAATTGCTCTCGATTTAACAGGTGCTAGGATTAAAAGCTACATAAAGTTTTTTCAAACTGCTCTCTTTAATTAAAAAGTTAATTCGCATTTAGCCTCTTTGTATCATTTGGAAGAAAGCTTTAGTTTTCAAAGAAACCAAGGTGCATTTTTTTATTAGGTATGCAACTTCTTGCATCATTTATCCATTTCCGCAAAGAAATGGTCCGTTTGCACAAGGCAAATTAATTCGAAATCACAAACCTACTAATTATCCACATCGTTGTTGATGTTAGAAGTCGATCATCAAGTACAAATACAGATTAAAAACTGCACTATAAAATGTTCAAAAGCATCATCATATCAACGTAAATTTTCTTTTATTTTTAATTCTATGATGACTCATTCCTATAATGGAAACTACGGTGATCTATGGCAAGGATAATAAGAGCGAAATCCAGTACATGTATATCTTGAATGAACGTCAAGTCACTGTATAGATGGAGTTGTGTTTTTTTTGTGACGTTCATAAACTTAAGACAAGGACATTTGTTATCAGTCATTATTAGTTGCTATCAAATGTCTTTTTCTAACCGAGGATTTTTAAAATCAAGGTTTTTCATTTGTGTTCGGAACTCCTATGTAATCCAATTTACATCTAGCATGCATGTGAAAAAAAAAAAAATTAGCAGACATTCCACAGTGATTTCGGTTCTTTCACACAAACATGTTCATCAAAAATCCCATTGAAAAAAGGGAGCATATAAGGTCAAACACGCTTTCAAAGTGTGTGTGGGTGCGAGGGTCTTTAACGTTTTACTATGAGAATTTTGAAGTTAATAACATAAACTTTCAATCAGGACGCAGCACTGAAACATAAAATTAATTTTTTCATTGAATTCTCGATGAATGCCAAAAAGAGAGCAAATCACAACACTGAGTTGTTTTGTTTGGAAAACCATTAATTCCCAAAATAGATAGAAAAACACCCTTAGGGCTCGCCGCTTTAGGTGATCGATTGCGAAAAACGGAAGACAACTCGAGAACACGAAATCATGTCGTGTTTTCTATCTTTACTGCACAAAATAAAACCGAATTGTTAAACTTAAATTCACATCGCATCATTACTGGAAGCTAAAATCTTCTTTTAGTACTAGCAGTTACAAAACTCTACCATAAAATTATGTCCAGTTTGGGCCATTTGAATTTTTTATACTGTTTTTCTACTGATGAAAGGTAAATTTTCGGGGATAAATTTAGCTTAATTCATGTCTATAATTTCTGAAAAGAGAATGAAATACCTCAAGTTTTTCGATTTCCAACCTTTCTCGTCTGGTAGTAGACATTTTGAATCTTGAAAGATAAGTTTTGTGTGACAGAACTGTGAGATTTATGATGGCAAGATGGTAGTGGAAAAAATTGCCAAGGGCCGAGTTTGAAGAAAACATGCACTGTATGCCATGCAAGTTTGATTAAAATGCGACGTAATTACCCTTTGAATATTAGAGGCTCGTTCTCTAAAAACAGCCGCACAAATGTAAATAAATGGAAATCAATTTACTAAGAAGAGTTGTTACCAAATCGCAATCAGATGAACAAAAACTAAAATTACTGCAAAAAAAAAAAAAACTGTGACAGCGTGTTTCAATTTCTATCCATTAAATTCTCCTTTCTAAGAAGATTTCGCCCTTACGACGAAATATGGCAAAGATCGGTGTACAAGTCGTTTGTTTGCCGGATTTCTTTAAGGCAGCTCTTGTCAAACTTATTTCCTTTGTCAGTTAAATATAATGAACGCTTTGTGACATCAACAACTGCTGGAGACAAATTCGAGTTTTCCGCTTTGACTGTATCTATACATGCTTTTTCAAACCAATTCAATCATTTGATGGGGAAAAATCGTCCTGTTTATTGTTTTAGAATGAACATGGCACCTCAGGCGGTGCAATTAATGTTTTCTGTTCTGTAAATTTAATTTTCTGTTGTGGCGAGCAAGCTATGTGAAAGCGTGTTTAAAAGGAAATTAGTATGTTTTGAATTTTAATGCTAAAATAATATTTCCGGGTCATATTTATTTCGGAACAGAAATTCGACGATTCTTTGCGGTCGCTTTAGGAGCGGTAAAAATTCATTATTCAGTAAAAATCAGGGTTTTTCTTGTTGTATAATAAGGACCAGTGATTAACGAATAAGTCCTTATGATTTGCAATTTAAAAACTGATGAAGCTGGGAGTTAATGATATGTGACTTTTCGTGAGGTACCGTCTTCGTTTTATTAACCATAACCCACGAAATCGTATACACTGGCTTCTTCTTCCGTTTGCACTTTACTGAATATATATTTTTTACGAATTTAAATAAATATTCATATCTTTATATATCTATATTTAAACTTCCGACAAGAAAAATTGAACCCGAGTGTCATATCTCCATATTTAATAAAGGTAGAGAAGACCGAAATTCTCTTCATCAGGGAATTTCAATATTCAATATAGTTCTGACTTGCTTCCGATCACAGGAGCGGACTGAGTTTTTACTGAAATTCTGCGCAAAAGGCAAAATCATTGGGAAAAAAAGGGTTCATTTTCGATTAAAAAAAATCGCTAATTCTGTTAAGTTTGGTTTTCTGCTCGTGCTAATTGTTAATAAAATTGCCGCTAGCCAGTTCTGTAACCGGCAGAAGACGGTAATAAATTAGAAAGAAGCCAACCGCCATGGCCTTACTTATCTAACCAACCACTCACCATTGATCACTTGAAACTCGCCGCGAATATTTACGTCTTCGCTATTTCGTTGATGCTTTTTCACTCAACAGTCAGCCTTCTACAATATTTTCTAACTACATCAGTTATCTCAGACAGGTTTAACGGCCACGACGCATCATCGTTTATTCGATTACTCGAGGCTGAATATACATAAATTTTATTCTCTCGAAACAATGGTTTTCATGCAACCAATAGTGAAAGGAGTTTGTAATTACTTATTTTTTCATAATTTATTGTTTGGATTTCCGACAGTACGGCGTATTTCGTTGTAGACGATTTTTCAGAAAAAGACACTTTAAAGCTATTTCTAAGTACCGAAATTGAGCTGTTGTTTTTTTTTACGAAGGGGAAATTAGAATTTTGTCCCTAGCTGTTTGCTTACGAATGACATTCACAATAGCGGAAGCTCAAATGACATCTTTATTTTTAAAAGTAAAAATATGAATTTCAAATAAGCTAAGAATTTGTGCTTTAACGCTTTTGTGTACGTTAATGCTCTGCGTGATCCTAAAGATTTGCTATTGATAAATTCTAAAAAGGGTTTTTTGTTTTTAAAACCTTTTAAATTGTCCTAATGTTCAAGTGCTTTTTATTCTGCTTTGGGCGGGTATAATTTTATTTCTTTTCCACTTTGGTTAAGTGCAATTATCTTCTTTTGATTCTGATTTCAAATCTGAACCTGAATGTGAATTTAGGATTGTACACGTCCGGTTTTAAATCTTGTTTTAAGATGATGTACACCAAATTAACAGCTTAAGAAGCCACAAATGTAATTAAAATTAAATTCAATCATATTTGCTCATTCATAATTTACGCTGACCACAAAATTGACTCGTGTGCCAGCGCCTATTATCATGCTTAGATTAGCAACTATAAAGATCTTCATACAATTCAGCTCGGGCTGGGCATTAGCGTTGTTTTTCTTTGATAGTTTATGCATTGATATATTCACGAGAAATGCTCATAGAAACCTAAAATTCTGGCAGTTTCTTGGTGTTGCGATCACCAAATGACGTAAAACAAAAGATTCAAAAGAAAGTAAACAATACCCACACCACAACACAATAGCTAACCAACAATAGTTTCCGCAACACCAAGAAACACCCAAAATTCTAGACACATTTGTTGGGACAGATCTGATGTTCTCTACCCTTTCAATATTTACAACTAAATTGCACATGGAATTTAGCGAATGTTTTCTTTTTTAACCACCCCCGGTGTAACTGACATAAGAGCCCAAAAAACAGATGATTTTCACATTCAAATTAAAGCCATGTTGTGTGGAATCTCAGTACTTCTAACGAATTCTGAACCCCTGTCTCTCTCTGCGAATTTCTAAATCTGGTTATATGTTTTACTAAATTTCTGTAACTTGAAACCATTATAATCTCAACCCTGACTGTATCTATTTTCGTCTTGAAACACTCTGGAATGATCTCATTTAATTCTATAAAACAGCCTGTCAAAATTAGATGACATGCATGCTCTTCATGCACCGCCGGTATGCCACGGCACAAAAGCGTCTAATGCGTGTCTCCGTGCACTTCGTTTGTTTAGCATTTTCGCTGGTTTATACTTCAAAACGGTATGGAATCGTTTAAAAACGCAGTTTTAAAACGTTTTTCTTCCACATGCACGTTTGCGTTTTCTTTTGTGTTCATCCTTCCACGTGTAAACGGCTGAAAACTTCTTTACAATGATTACTGGTCAGCTTGTTCCGATGATGTTACGTCATCGTTTTCGAAAATTTCGATAACTTCGTACCCGGGGTCCTTTCTATTCCTCCCTCGAGAGGACCCTGGGTAAAAGATCCGATCGATTACGTGTAGACGGAAGGCCCAACCGTACGAAAATATTCGGTTTTGTTCGTTTTTACTGTTCACGCACCAACAATAAATTTCCGTTTGGAATCTCCACGTTTTGCAACGTTGTTGACATACGAAGAGAAGGCCTAACTCTACACCGATCTCCCTTTTTAAATAAAAACGATGGAAAACGCATCTGGTCCCCTGACGTCAACCTGCTTCCCGAGCTTATGGAGGCTTGGGGCTGGGTACGATGGCGCATGGGCGACCTTCCGAATCAGCTCGACGGGTAACGTCACATTCGATTACGCGCAGAGGACGACTGGGAACCAGGCTAGGACAATCCCCACGCCCGATTGGTTCGTTGTTCATTGCGATTGTCAAATGCGTGTGAATACTATCGTTTTGCTTGACGCCAGGCATTTGAAAACCTCTGCGAGGCTGAATTAGTTGTTTTAATACTATTCCAACTGTGCATACCTTGTATGTTTTGAAATTTCTGCCTCATCATAAGTGACGTTATGGTCAATTTAGTTTTTCCACGGGTGCCTTAGTTTTCGTTCAGCGTGAAACCTAATTAATGACAGTTGTTATTTTGATCTTTTTCGTTTAGGTTTTCTTCTGCGGTACAATGAACTCATAAAATATTCATCTCCCTTATTTTATTGTCTCGGATTTTTTACGTCTTCATGGAATGGACAAATACAAAACGAAAAGAAAAAGAAATGTGCTATTGTGGTTGAGTATTTTTCTATGAAGAATTATCTACCTGATCAAAAAAGCCAACTGAAATTCTTTAGTTCCAGACATTTCTCGTATTTAATGTTATGTAATGTTAAATTAGAAAAATATTAAAACCAGGCCAAGCGTGTTCACCAGATAAAGGCTTAATTATATGGTGCGGCATATCTTTAAAACTTCTTTGCATTTGTGGAACCACCTGCGTTAAAATTTGTGATCGTTTGTCTTCCTAAAACGACATCTTTTCTCCAAAAGAAAACTTCTGTCGCAAATATTTACATGTTACCAAGTGTCGTGCCTGTAATTTAAACTTCTTGGGGCAATTTTCGTAACTCGTAGGACGGTTCTATAAAAGTTTGGAATGAGGAAGCGGAAAGCAATCTCGATATTTTGTATGCCTGGAATGGGAAGAAAGATTCGTCGAAATGTATGCGTGCTTCTCCTAGCAATAACCATTGCATTTGTATTCTTCGAGGTCGGCATTTTATATCAAAAGTATAAAAATAAAACGAGGCAAGAGCAACAGCACAATCGAGGATCGAAAATAACGCACACAAAGGAATTTCTGAGCGATTTTCATCGTGAACCTCGCATTCTTCTCAAATCGCTAGAAAATAAATTGCAAGGAGAAGTCACCACAAAGAAAATCAATAATACGTCGTTCGTAGTAGGAAAAATGGCATCAACATCGGAGGCATTCACTACCATTGAAGACCCCAGCATGGAGAGCTCAGATGTGTTGGTTATTTAGAGGAGAACGGTTATTACTTTAGTCATTATACGCGAGGCAGCGCCGCGGAGATTTTCACATACTCAAAACAGCGTATTACGTCCATTGTACTGTTTTTTTTCTTCCGAGATGTTGAAAGCTCCTTCGGCTTGGGACAAACCCAGAATCATGAATATCATACCCAGGCTTCAGCGGGAGACACCACCGCGTGCCACTTTAGCATATAGGACTGAGAACGAGCCCGAGTCATGTACAGACTACTCGTGGAAATTGTAATCAGTTCTGACGACTGAGTGACGTACGAACGAATTAGTCTGAATTTTATATTCTAACGGTACGATATAGATGCTCGCATGTCGTCATGGGACATCTCAGACGAGGGATTTCATCATTCTGTCAGTCAGTTCTTGAACGTTGCATTTTTTCGTATGTCTATTTTTAATAGGTGGGTAATGTAATATATATTATGGAATGTTTTAAGAAAAAATATCGACTTTTTGGTGCCTTTTTCTCGAGATCCAGTGTCACTGCATTGGTGAAGATGATGATTGAACATGCTGGAGTAGAGACAAAGGAGGAGCTGGCTTGTCTCATGACAGACCGTGATGTGTGGAGTGTCAGGCACCGTGCCCGACTTAAATCTCATTACTTAGCGGCTGCTGTTGTTTTTAGGGTTAGGAACCATTGTGTCTGTTGTTTGTTCTATTGTTCTCTCGAGAGGGTATCGAACCAATGGTGTGAGACCTTGAGCTGCTACCTCGCCCATCATGGGGAATACGTTTCCACACATTTTTGGCCACATCTAAAGGGTGTGTTTTCGTACCTGGCAAGGCACAATTATCTGAGCTTTCGAAATCTACTGCACTGAGGTGAAATGTAATTTACAAGGATCAAAAGAATAGACAGAATATGTTATTAGGATACATCAGATGACTGACTGGCTCATCCTTAAACTATTCCACATGTTAGTGGAGTTAGAATGTATAACTCTATGTTCAAAACTGACAAACAGTTTTATTTCTCGGTCTACAGGTTTGGCCGACGTAGAAAGATTAACGCTCGTTAAAACTCATAAGAGACGTAACAATACTTTATTCTAGTGAGTTAGCTTTATCGTAATAGTCGAAGGTAAAAACATCCAAGTTAAAATTTGTTATTTACCTAAAGACAGTTTCCATGTACATTTTTCATATTGAGTCTCAATATTATACATAACACATAAAAAAAGAAAGCTTTAAAATGAAATTTTAACGTAGCGTTACTTAATACCCAACAGCAACAAAGGCAGAATAAAGCATCGATATAAAAAAATGTGCACCGTGGTCACAATGTTTCCTTTTAAATACTATCACGGGTATAAGTATTTTTATGAGCTGCTTTAAAATTATTGTAAAACTACAACTCTTTAAAAGACGACGAGCGCAAAATAAAGCATCGAGATAAAAATTAATATCTTCAGTGGCTAAAATACTTTCTTTTAAATACTGCTAAATACTGTGAACACACTATCCTCTATCATGCCTCCAAATCCCTTTTCCATCCATGTGTTTTGTTTCATTGTTGCACACCTAAAGGACAAAAGTTTAAAAAGCCAATTTACAGTCTGTTGTCTGTTACCCTTTCAAACCACTGTTTTGTGATGAAAGTCAATTTAAAATCTGTAAAAATCTGTTTTGTTTTTGTGTGCATGTAACACCATTATTAAGATCTGCAGAGTCTAATGTTAATTTAATGTGTAAAAGTCTCTTTCTTTTTGTGTACGTGTATCACCATTATTAAGGCCCGAGTCTGTTGTTTAGTAGTAAACTGAATTTACTGTGAAAACAATTTACTAATTTAATAGGTCCAATTGTCAAGAGAGTTTTCTTCGACAATTTTTCTTCTTATTAATTAAAAAGGCTGCAAAAATGTAATAAACCGCATTCAAATACTTGAGGTTAGTGTGTACTACTCATTACTTGTTTAACCGGCCAGAACTTGTTACTTTTTCTTATACGTAAGTGACCATTTGAACGCTCTTAAGAACGGGTACTCCCTCGCCTTGGTCTGAAGGCAGCTCGGACGCGGGACGTCCACCATTATGGCGGGAATCTTCAGACACGGTTGCATCATTTTGGCGGGAAGATTCTTCATCTGTTTTCTCATGAAACTCGAGATCTTCAATGATAATACCATCGACGTCATCAACTTTATCACCATCCACGACGACTTTCTCCACAACAAACTCCTCTCGTCCGTAACGCCAAATAAGAGCACCAAAAGTTAGGAAAGCGATTATCGAAGGGATGAAGGCGATTCCTTTCACAGCTAACGCAAAGTTGAGGTATTTTGAATTCATGCGAGGGTCGGTTTCCGTGAAGCTTTCGTTGGTGGCTGGGTTGATATTCTGTAACCGCCATTCATAAGACAGCATGCTTTGGTTTGCAGTGTTCAGAAAGTTTTGATCACGAACAGTGTAGATATAACCTCCAGAATCGGTGTACTGGCCGAACGTGAAAGGATCGTAAAAAATCTGGTTTTTCCACATGTTCAGGTCGAGAATAATAACCAGCATTATGATTCCATAGTTGAACCACTTTCCCGTGATATGAACGCTCCAGTTCTCTTTCTTGCAGAATCGAGGCAAACGGAAGTAGAAGGATGCAGTGTCAACTCCCGGAAGTTTAATATCCATGTTGCCTTGGAAGTTAGGAAATTCCCAGTCCTGGAAAAGAAGACATACATGTAACACAAGCCCTTATTAAGCAACTACGGCACAAACCTTGTTAAGGTAACATTCCTTTCAGGATGACACTTCTCTTGTCACACACCTCCCTAAGGTGAAACTTTTCTTGTCACACAACTCTCTAATGGACACACTTTTCTTGTCACACACCTTTCTAGAATGACACTTTTCTGGTCACACAGCTCTCTAATGGAGATACTTCTCTTGTCACACTTTTTTAAGGGTGACACTTCTCTTGTCACACACCTTTCTAAAGGTGACACTTATCTTGTCACACACCTTTCTAAAGGTGTCACTTCTCTTGTCACACACCTCTCTAAGGGGGGCACTTTTCTTGTCACACAGCTATCCAATGGAGACACTTCTCTTGTCACACACCTTGCTAAAGGTGTCACTTCTCTTGTCACACAGCTCTCCAATGGAGACACTTCTCTTGTCACACACCTCTATAAGGTTGACACATCTCTTGTCACATACCTCTCTAAGGGGGACACTTTTCTTGCCACACAGCTCTCTAATGGAGACACTTCTCTTGTCACACACCTCTCTAAGGGTGACACTTCTCTTGTCACACACCCCTCTAACAGAGACACTTTTCTTGTCACACACCTCTCTAAGGGTGACACTTCTCTTGTCACACACCCCTCTAACAGAGACACTTTTCTTGTCACACACCTTTCTAATGACAATACTTCTCTTGTCCAAAACCTCTCTACAGAAGATACGTATATAAAGAGAAGCTTCTCTAAGATATATATCCCTTCATGGAGGATTGACACCTTTGCCGGTTAAATTACCTCTATGGTGGACATCTCTCTAACGTGGACATCACTCTCATGGACACTAGTTAAGGTGTCCAACTATCTATTATTATTATTATCTATTATTATTATTATCTAAGGCAGACACCTTTCTAAAGGACAATTTAGATGGTACAACTTTTTTGCATGTGATGAGCTTATGATAATTGTACATGTATCACGTAAATCAATCCTACAACCGGCTTAAAGTGCATATGAAGTAATTTTTTATTTTGTCTTTTTTTGGAGGCTATTATGTCTTTATTTCGAAATGATAAAAGGAATTCGTCAGAAAAAAAATTTAAGGCCTCTTTTTTGCCGTCCAAAGTAGCACAATTTGCAGAAATCAGTGTCCCGAAGACTGGGAACGAGTTGTCGATATCCATTGTGTCGATGACGTAGAAAATACTCGTGATTCGTTCTTTTGTATGCTCACAGTGTGTTTCGTTCCATTTCTTCAAAAGAATGTCAGACTGTCATGAAATTATGTCTTCTACAGAGTCTCTGTCAGACAGACAGAAAGTCGCCGGGGTCGAAGACTTCTCCTTTGCCGCCATGATACTTGTGAGTTGAAGTATTTTCTACGTCACAGCCTTGTAATACAATAGCTTTGGCCGCGCGCTCGATAGAGACACTTTCTGGCGGAAAATTCAAAACTTTCAAGCCGAATAATTTCACAATGGAAAGGATCTTTTCGACGAGACCCACAAATTTAGATAAAGAAAGTAAAGCACTATCAAACCATGGAAATTCTTTTTTTACTTCATATGCACTTTAAGAGTGCTGCGTATGTGCATGAAAAATGTTGTGTGATTTTGAAATATGACTTGTTTTAATACCCTTGAACACATCATAGCCACAATCTCACAAAAGTAGTGTCGCAGGGGTCCATATTCTTTTTTCTTTCAAAGTCGTCAGCCGGGCAAGTATGCCAAAAAACATACTTGCCCTGGCAAAATTTTGGTTGCCCTTTTAAAAGTGAAGAATAATAAGTTAAAAAGAATGGCGACAGAATGGCTATATCTAATAATGTAAATGGAGAGTTTGTGTTTTTTATTAACTAATAACAATAAACATCGTATAATGCAGATTGCTACATGTACATTGTAGATTAACAACGTTTGTTTGAACTCTTAATATATATTCCTTTAACAACACAAAACATTCTCTCCGTTCAAAGTGACGTGCAGCCAGCATCTACAAACACATTTTTCTGGCCAATTGTTTCATCTAACTGCCACACCGACTCGCAAATTTCGCAAAACATATTGCCGTGGGCTCTCACCAGTTTGCGATGTGGCAGACAGTGATTGCGATGCAGGCACAAACATCAGCCAGGACCTGTTTTTCTGCCAAGAAGACAGGAAGGAACGCTGTCGTTCCTCCTTTTCATATTTTGCTTGTTTTTCGCCAGCTTCACTTTTTTTTTCTTGGCTGGAGGTGGCGATATGCCATTTAAAAATCGCCACATGTTTGCATCGTTCATGACATGTTTTCGTGTTTGAATGCTGCTGTAGATCAGAGAAATAACAGTGGTTGACAACATGAATATTGAGCCTGCGATCATGCAATTCATGAAAATAACGCATTATCAAACATGGCGCCCAAAATTATGATTTGATCGCAAAAGAAAGTTGCAATTAATCTCTGTTTTCTGAAAGTTCCAAATGGACAAGGAATCATTAGAAGGCAGGTACATCATATGCAAATTAAGGACTCAGATTTTACTTGTCCAAAGGACAAGTTTTCAAGTGTTTTTGGTCGTCCATACTATGTTTTGGTCGTCTCGGACGACCAGAGGACTGCGAATATGGATCACTGGTGTCGCATACGGTGTTTGCACAACTGGACTGGCATGTGCTACAAAAGCTACAAGCAACAGTCGTACTGTCCAAATCAGCCTTAAGGTGGACACCTCTCTGAGGTACAGTTGAACCTCTCTAATACGGACACTGAAGAGAGGTATCTGTATTATAGAGGTCACCACAATGATGACACTTCTAAGACTCCACTGGCTGTTTTTATGTGTTCAGTAACTAAAAACAGGCCACACTTGTCTTTTAAGTGCATCTAAATTGATTAATATACAGCATTGAGACACTGTCTATCAGTAACATACTTCATTGTACATCTCAGCTACATGTACATACTGTATATGAATCACTGTTTTGAAACAAAACCAACTACTGTACAATGCAATGATGCATGTAAAAAAGTAATATAAAGTACAATTTTGGAATTGTATTACATACACAAACTATCATAATCTGGTCACTGTAGTGTTTGTAATAAAAGGTTCAGTTTATATGAATTTGTCTCTGTGGGGCTGAGATTTAGTGTCCATTGTCCGTATTAGAGAAGGTCCATATGATAGAGGTTTTTTTAAAAAGAAAATATAAGAGAATTTTGTTGGGACATAGGAAACTGTCTGTAATAGAGGTGTCCGTACATGTATTAGAGAGGTGTCCGTACATGTATTAGACAGGTGTCCGTATATGTATTAGAGAGGTGTCCGTACATGTATTAGAGAGGTGTCCGTACATGTATTAGAGAGGTGTCCATACATGTATTAGAGAGGTGTCCGTAAGGAGAGGTTCAACTGAAAACCTTGCTAAGCTTTTCACCTGTCTATGGCAGACAACCCTTTAAGACAGACCCCTCTCGCCTGTTGCCTTGTCAGGTAATTAATACTCACCTGCATCACAATTAGTAAATCCATAATAAGAATGAATGATGCCAGAAATGCTCGAGACAATTCATTGGTGGAAACAAAGTCCCTGTTCATGCTATCCCACTTGACAAAATCAGTGGTTATTCCAGTGGCCACAATGGCCGTGGCAACCACTAACACAATCCAGAACATATAAATGCGAGTCCAACCAGTTCTCCAAATCTTTCTCAAGCGGACATTCCAGTGTGGATAGAGTTTGTCCTAAAAAAAATTAAGATAAATAAATCAGGCGAATAGTAAATTACTGAGTATTACTGTAATGATGATCTAAACAAATTCCCTGTAGGAGATCAGCCTTAAAGCCCTGTACACTTTTCAAAAATTACTCAAACATACATTCTACTCTGGACAGAGTCTGTCTGAAAAAAAAAAAAACCCTCAGAGAGTCATGACCATCATTCAAAACAAATTTATTTTAAGAAATTAGTGTTTAAACTCTTTAAGCAGACACTAGTTTTTGTATCATACATGTAGCATTGGGGAATTTGTTTTAGACTACATTTTTATTATTTTAAAAATATTATATACACAACAAACAAAATGAAAAAACGCATTGAGCCCTTTGAGTTGTGATATTTTTATACATGCATGATACATGTATTATGCAAGTGAGAAAAATGAGAAAGAAGTGATTTGTTCAGTGTGTCAAGAGCATGGGACAAAGGACACAACATAAATTAAACCTATGACCTTTGGCTTTCATACACTGATTGGATGCTCAAACCACTTAGTTACAAGAGACTTACATGTATGGTGAGCTAGGCAATTTACTAGGTTCATATTTAGAGTGGTTTTCAATATCAATTGTAGCAAAACCAAAACTAAAGAAATTATTCCTCTGGTCACTGACCCCACCAGATCCAGACAATCCAATAAACCAATCAGAACCCAAGGCAAATATATGTTGCCAATTCCAAGCATGGGAAAACGCACGCAAGTAGGTCACAAATGGTTTTGGTTTTACATGTACTTCTGATTGGTTGGGAAGGTGGCACATTTTTTTAGCCAAAGCGAAATGCAAAACCAAAGCAATCAATGCTTTCGCCACTCAATTGAAAACCAATCTATGACACAAGTACTGCATACGGCTGGGATTGAAAAGGTCATGTGTAGTCAGTATTGTCCATATCAAATATATAATTAAGTACATGCATATAAATAGGAATTTCAGTGGAATCCATGAGGTGGCTCTTACTTCCACTGTTTCCGGATTGAATTGGCATTTGGAAGTGTTGGTTTTTGCAGAAGGAGGAAAACCGTAGTATCTGCAGAAAAACTCTCGGTGCAAGGACGAGAACCAACAACAAACTCAACCCACATTATAATTATGGTTTCACCTTCAGGATTTGAACTCAGGCCACATTGGTGGGAGACGAGTGCTCTCGCCACTACATCTACCCTGCTCCCCCATCATTGGTTTCCTACCTGAAGCATCATGTCTGTAACCATCCAAGCTGTAACAAAATCACCCATCCATGTTCCTAAACCTGCTGCTTTCATGAAACTGTCATTCTGCAGGCCCAGATAGATGGTTACTTTATACAGCGAAAGCTCATCTCCTCCAGCACTCAAAAACCCATTGTAGATGAAGGAGAAAATAAACAGCGACACCAAAGTGGTTAAAAACATCACCATCCATGAGCCACTATCCCGTTTGAACATTGTCAGCTTCAGCCATCGGTTAAAAACCATTTTGTGGAAGAAAAACTTGCCCACAAGTAAACCAACAACAATAGCTGCGAGCCACATGAAAACTTTGAGAACAGACCATCCTCCTCCGGGATACCTGTAGAACAGAGAAACTTTTAAAATTCTTGTTTTTTGTTACTCAAAGTTGTGTATTTTTACTTCTCAAACTCATTAGTGAAGAGAAAATAATATGTATTTATTGACTAAGTTAGGTCAGGCTAGATGGGAAAATATTTGGTGCATGACTGAGAGCCAAATATTTTCCAATCCAACCCAACCTAACTTAGTCAATAAGTATTTAATTATCATATGACCACATGTGAGGCTGTACACTTTTGTAGTAGGGCCATATGGCTTTTTTCGGCCCCACTTGGCAAATGCATACGGCTGAGTCATACGGGACTTTCATCAATCATACAGTGTATTTTGATATTTTTAGGTCGACTTCTTAGCAAGATGCAATCCACTTCCATCCTGATCGTCTGCAGCCCAAGGCACTTATTATTACTCTTAGAGCACTAGTAGAATAATGTTCAACAAAACTCAACTCATATTTTTGGGTTTTCACTGATATAAAGATGTCTTTTGGCTTTTTAAAGTAACACTAAAAATGGTGACAGAGCCCCTTTAAGTGTTGCCGGCAAAATGCATAGCATCCTAAACTAACTTAATGGTTTTGGGGTGATACTTGTAATGCAGCTTTCAGTGCACAGCAGTTACAAAAGCCTGGCTCTTTTATTTTGATACCTGTAAGTGACAAAGGCAAAGTCATTGCCCACAACAGGAATGGTACAGTTGGCTCTGCTGTGTGAGACTGGATCCTCCGCATAGATGAGAAAGTTACAGAAAATCACAAAATATGCCACAAACAGTCTTGCATAGGGATGTTGGAAGTAATATCTGCCATTCTTTTTTTGGATGCGGACTTTGTGTTTTACAGAATCTGTGTGCCCCGTCTAAAAGAGAAGGACAAAATGTTAACAGTTTGTAAATATACTGCTGGCACATATCATAGGAAAAAATACCAAATTCCCATTTTGGGATTTTTTAGGTTATTTATGGTACACACACAAAATTCCCAAATTTGGCAAAGTGAGACAATTCTCAACCAAGGGATTCCCAAACAAGTTTCCTGGTTGGGATTTGTCTCACTTTGCCAAATTTAATTTGGATTTTTGTGGGTATTCTTTAATACCATAAATATCCAAAAATGGGAACCTGGTATTTTTTTCCTTTGACAAAGGGACAATATACAGTAGCTGACAATACTGTGTTGGCAAATGAGAGCATTGTCTCTTGCAGCCAATAGAATTGAGTGTGGCTTTTCTAGCAGAGTCCCCTTTACCATTTCTTTATGATGTTTATCCACATGTAGATGAAGGTTTGGAAAATAGGCTAGGATTTACAATGGCAAATCCAGACTCAAATCCAGACTAAGAAAAGGTGGAGGGAGTGAATAAGGGAGTGGGGAGGGGGCAGAGTGAAAATTTTTGCAAGATAAGCCCCTCCCCTACAATGTTGATCCACCACTGATTTTTTATATCATGCAGTCCTGATAATGGCTCTAGAAGACCATAAATCTTGGTTTTGGTAAACAATATAGTCAAGTGGTCAAACCAATCATAAAATTAATGTGAAGGTATCAGTTGAATTCAGTTTCACAGGCAATTTCTGTCTCTACGCTGCTTCAGGTGACGAAAAGGAAAATCATGCTGGGGGCTGGTGTCTAATTGAGGAATCCTAATAGTTTGCACTATGACAAAAAAAATTCTGGTTATCCTGAGGATCTAATCCCCCATTCACAGACTAAAAATGATACTCCATTCCTCATAGATCACTGCATATCAAGAGAAATAAGATAGATTATAAATATATTAATTTTTTCTAACGTTTGTTTCAATCTGTCGAATTCTTCAGCATACTTGTATAGAAAATCTCATATATTCAATAATATTAAAAAGAGGTTATGATAAATAAGTTTAAGTACAGAGCTCGCTTGTAAACATAAGCCGAGTTCTAGTTAGTTCTGATATGGTAAAGTGAAAACTAATTGCAATATAAAGCTTACAAATTTACATAAAGCATCTTAATTTTCAAATATTCCAGATGTCTTATTGTAATGAAAAGAGCTCTTAGAAAAAATAGCCGCCAAAGGTATTAAGCTTAAAAGCACTGTAGGATCGAAACAAAAATGGAAAGGTTTCAATTTCTTTTAGTTCCTGTTTACCTTGTTGGCCTACCCAAGTATGTCGAATTACAAGCCTTGACAGATACAAGTGTTTTTTATAAAATATGCAGAGATTGAAAGTCAAAGATCTATCGAAAAAGCTCAATGAACTGAAATTATGAACCCGTAAGTAATTGTGATTTTTCACGGCAGATGGTCTTTTACACCAATAAGTATTATAAAATGCCCCCGAATGAATGAAGGAATGATGCATCGGCTTGTGTTACTTAACATGGTTTAGAAAAATGCACTATTCCGAAACGTTGTTTACTACAATCTACGCGAGTCAAACTTTATACAAACCTGTATAGTCGGGGATCCGTGCGCTAGATCATCCAGTTCGTCTTTCTCGGCAGCTTGTAAATCATAGCTCGCCGCCATCTTTCCAGGCTGTTCTTAACAACGGTTGATGCTAGCTATTATCCTCTCCCAAATGCATTGTTTTTCTAAGCATTATCAATCCAAAAGGGACTTGAAAATGCTCGAAATTTCCATACAAAACCATCCCATATCACCTGCACACCATAGTACGACGTTATGTATGCATACACCAAATTATTTCTCTTTATACGAAAAATTTCTCTCGACCCAGTCTCTCTTTAGCTTCCGGTACCATATCATGTTCGCTAAAAAAAGAAAAGTCCACAAGAAAAAACAATTATAATCTCTTGGTTTTTAATAATGTATCAATAAAAAGCTCAAAAGAGTTAAAACGACCACAAATAATGAATTTCAGGATTTTTTGTTTTTTAAGGAGTTATGTCATGGTAATAAACATATTGAACTTATTCATTTTTTTATAAAACTTGACGTTTCGTATGCTACCAGAAACCCATAAGTGGGTTGAAACGTGTAACGCGCATTCACAGCTTCCGAATATTCATTTTTTGCTTAGTACCATATTTGGAAACCCCTCGGTCCCTCGAGATTGGAAGCAAGTTGTTCTAGCGAATTGATTGGTTAATATTTTTATCTTGATTTCCAAATATGGCTGTAACAACTTCTTAGCAAATTGAATAATCGTAAGCTTGTTTGGAAGCGTACAAGAGACAGTTGCACGTTTCAACCCACTTATGGGTTTCTGATGCTACTACATACATTTTCAAAAGTGACCGTTACAGTGTTGATAAACTATACTTATATAGTATTGAAAAGGGACTGGGACCGAGATTAAGTACAAAACTTAACAGTTGATCTATAAGAAGAAACAGCTAATTAATAAAGCATCAGCTTCTCGCTACTGACGTTTGCATTTTCAATACTATATAAGTATAGTTTATCAACACTGTAACGGTCACTTTTGAAAATGTATGTAGTAGCATACGAAACGTCAAGTTTTATAAAAAAAAATGAATAAGTTCAATGTTTATCACCGCGGTTTGTGTTCTATTTCTTATTTCATGGTGATTTTGAGGTTTTTAGGTCAAACTGCCCGAAATTAAAACTAAGTACCTTTGTCGTACATGAAATGCTAATAGAACACTAAGAGGAAGATATCAAGTGAATTGTAAAAGAGAAAATAAACCTTAATCAGATATTTAGCGGGTTTTCCAAGACACAAGCGATAAACTTGAAAAATTAGCCCAATTTTTTTTCAAGTGAAACAAAAGAAACGGCAAACTGATCTTTACGGCAGAAAAACGGAAGCAGAAGCAAATAAAATAAAATAAAAGTGGAATATAATAGTGCCCAATATTTCGCTTTGCAAAACAAAGCTTCTTCAGAAGCTAGCACTGTAAATAATTACAACTGTAAAACGTTATACAAGTGGTTTTGAAAAAACTAAAGAATAACAAAAACAATGAATATGATTGGTGAAGGGTTTGACGGGTGATAAACTAAACTGACTGATGATGAGAAAGTTCAGGAAGTTCGTCGCGTCTGTTGATTCCAAGTGGTTCTAACGTCTTTGATTTGTCTATGAGAAATGCTTCACGCGCTTTTCGTAGTCTCTGCTATTACGTATTAATTCCAGTGATATAAGTTGCATATCCTGGTAGATTAAAGTGTTCCGATACAGGAGAGGGCAGCTGAGATGATGTGGATTCTCTACAGAGCGGCGATGTTCACCAAAGCGTTCATTAAAGTTTGCGTTTTTACTGTTCTGACTGGCGAGGTATAGAAACACTCCTCCCACAAACCCCTCAAGTTTTAAGGCCTCTTTGGCAACAGGCACGCGTTTCAAGACCTCGAAACATAATGCGCAGTCTCCAACACAGCGATAGAAGACATACGGCGGTACCTCATACAATGCCACATGTATATGAATCTCCCTCGACATACCATACATTGAAATAGGAAATAAGGGAATAAGTTCACTTCACCCTGGGTTGACCGGAAATAAGCGGAGGCTGGCATTACCGGCACCGCGGCAGAACGCACTGCGCATGAGTAGAAAACTTACGGGTAAAGATATGCGAGAACTGCAGATTTAAAATAAATTGGAAAGCATAACATTGTTCTTACTGTTTTCAATTTAATTAAACGTAACCATCTGATAAATTCAATATTTACTCCTCAGCAATGTGATACCAATAGTCACTGGCGTTGCTTTCTTAAAAAAAGAGGTCCTCTCTTATATAAGATATACAGGTAGTTGTCGCACCAAAGGGTACGGCTTTTGAGCGTTTTTGGTCAGAAATAGGCTAGAGGTTTGTTTCTTGGTTTTACATAGGGTATAAATTTAAAGTGCCCCTGTGATCAAATTTTTGATTTTCATTTTTTTACATTTTCGTGTGCTATTAGACTTTCTTACTCATCTTGCCAAATTTCAATCCATTACGAACATCAGAAGTCATTTTATTTTAACATTTATTTCCGAGAATTTACGGCCGCCATTAATCAACCTTGTTCCAAGGCTTGGTTGCGAATGGGAGAAAGTGACGTCAAAGGCTCAAACATTCCTCACGGGTTGAAATTATAATAACAATCAGCATAGAAAATTGCACGAAGATCAAGTCCAAAGTTTGTTGCTTTTCGCGTGATTTTCAATACTTATTGTTATTATAATTTCAACCCGTGAGGTATGTTTGAGTCTTTGACGTCACTTTCTCCCATTCGCCACCAAGCCTTGGAACACGGTTGATTAATAGCGGCCGTAAATTCTCGGAAATAAATGTTAAAATAAAATGACTTCTGATGTTCGTAATGAATTGAAATTTAGCAAGATGAGTGAGAAAGTCTAATTGTACACGAAAATGTAAAAAAATGAAAATCAAAAATTTGATCGCAGGGGCACTTTAAGGGTTTAGGTCTTACGTTGGCTTTAGATTCGTGAGGTTAGGTTTGAAATAGGTTACGAAAGCTCATTTATTATTTTTAGGGTAAAACAGGATGAAGATTTAGAGCTTTTGATGGCAAAACCCATTCCTCAGCTATACTCCAACTAAAGCAGTTCCCGGTTTCACCATTTTGACAGCGAATAAGCAATGCACACGCTGTATTCTCTAGTTCTTTCGGGATGGTCGACAACGCATCGAGAACATGATTTGATGTGTTTGAAACTGGGTGGTGACGCTTTTGCATTTTCTATACTCTGAGAAAGACGCGTTGTATTAAATGCACTAACTAGCTACCGAGAAAATTAACACTTTTAAAAACTTTAAAAGTTTTGTGCTTGTTCCTGGAGTTTTATTGCTTCTTCATCTTGTGGGATAGCTGTTCTTTTTTATTCTAAACGTTGAGAGAAGCGAGATTTTACGCGCAGTTGAAAAAAACAGTGAAATGTTATTGCGACTACTCTTGTAAGTGACCAGTCGCCCCCTCAGCGACCATCCTCAAGAAATCTCGGTTGGTAAAATTCTCAGTAAAACACTGTAATTGAAAGCTCTTGTAAGCGACCAGCTCTAGTTTCGACCACAAATTCCCAAGGTTCAATTATCCAGTGAACTGTTTATGTGCTTGTTTTGATTGTTGTAACTCGGTCTTTTTTTTTGGAGGACTGTGCTTTTCACTTGGTGCTTGTCCGTCACACTATTTGAGCTCCAGCCGAGGTTCTGAAATCGCTCCTTCATTGTTGTAGTTCTGATCTCTGAGAGAAGAAAAGCTTAACACACAGGCCAATCACTAACGCTACAATCAGCCAGTCTTGTGTTTGTTTTTGTGCTTCTTTTGCTTCTTCTGTGATTTGGTCTGTTCCGCTTCGGATGGCTGTGATTTTCGTTTGGTGCTTGTCACACTGATAACATTCACGTTACTTTTACCGCTGCTCAGAGCCTCCTGCCAGTCTTCGTCCTTTCCCGATATCGCAAACCTACAGAGGAATGAACAAGCCTCAAACATAAGTTGTTGTTTATTACGGTGAAACCCTCTGTTAAGCGGACACCTGCTTGTGTCCCTAAATTTTCTTCCCATATTTACTGTAAAACAAACCTATATTCAGCGGACCCCTCCATTAAGCGGGCACTAGCGAGTGTCCCGAAGGTGTCCGCGTAACCCTTTCATTCCCAGAGTCAGTTAAGGAGACAAGTAACTTTTGAGTCTGTGGACGAAATCCTATGGTGTGGCCATTCAAATGAAACCTCTTCACAAGTCCTTTTGCATGGCATTATTTTTTTTTGCAATATTTTACAAAATCAAATTTGGGATTTATTTTTCATTTTGATATTTGGCACTCTCGGGAGTTGAAGGGTTCATACACTATATTACAAACCTAATTTACATTAGTCGAACCTCTTGTAAGCAACAACCCAAAATGCCAGGAAAGGTGATCGCTCACGGGGAGGGTCTCTTACAGGGTCTTATTAAAAGGGACACTGATATATCGTGTTTTCACGATTATCTCCAGGAACTTGAAATAGGAAGAAAAACTTACCAAAAGCGATGAAAGCAAAGACAAAATAAAGGGGAAAAAAAGTCAAAATTCCACAAGAATGGTAAGTTTGATTTCTTGACGGCCTGTCACGAAATAAAATTTCATGAACTGTAATCCACTTCAATCCTCGCAATCCTACACGTTATCTCTAAACTACTGCTTCTGTTTTGCTCTTTTGAATCTTTTTATTCACTTGGTGACATTTGGCTATATATTATGGTAATTAGTTAAGCGAATTTATTTTGTTTTACTTCACGCACCCTTGTATTATCTTCTAGTGATGTATTCTATGTGGGATTTAATAATCAAAGATGCAGAAAAAAAGAACAGCGAACAATTTGTGAACCTACTCGCTGAGATCAAGATGTTTCAGTTTTTCCAGTTCTTTCTTTTGTTTTTCTTTCATTTCCTTGGCTGCTTCTTCCTAAAATTTGAAAAGGACACAGATAATTAAGTGAGCAATAGAGAAAACTATGGGAGAAGTAGCGATAAGAAAAGACATTGAACAGCAAACTTATGACTACAAACCAGTGAGGGTTGACGAATCTATGACAAAAACCGGGATCAGCAGAAAATCTTGAACAAATGAACAAACAAATGTTTGCCGTGCTATTCATTTCATTTAGCCATAAAATATACCACAAGTCAAGGTAAAAGACTTTGTTAGATATGGAGAAAATCAATTTAAACGTTCCAAATTTTCCATGTGTTTTCAATTTTAGCAACGGTTTACCGTCAGTTAAAGACTAACCAGATCCTGTTGAAGGCCCTGTGCTAATGGCTCCATTGTCACTTCTTTCCCTTTCGTTACTTGATTGTCATAGGCTGATTCCAGAACTGAGTTAAAACACTGAAATAAAAAAGGGGATATTTGCTCGGGTAGTCCAGCACTTGTCCAAACGATGTCTGTGATTCGCTAAGAAAACAATAGATTTGTCCCGCTGGGATAGGGATTAGGGATAGGGGCATTGTTCAAGTGATACATCAGTTGTATCGTTAGCCATCACAGACATCGTTTGGACAGCTACGGGGTCGCCCATTTGCTGCTGAATAGATATTTTGTTTTTCCCTTAAGTGTTATTGTGATGATTATAAGGTCACACAGAGCTATTGTTATGTAATAGTGCGAGGCACGTGACAGCCTTCAGCGAGGGGGTGTGAGTCTTGCAATGTATTGAATCCTCCTTTCCTAGGGGTTTAAACTCGTGAACATGCTGTCACGCAGCCATTCACAACAGTTATTTCACTAGGTGAACATAAAATAGCAAAGCAAGGTTAGGTCAGGTCAAATGGAGGCCATGTAAGCTTATCTTCCTAGGGGAGTAGTCAAATCAAGCCTACCCGAAGAGGACTCACCTTGTGTAGGGGTAGAGGGGCAAATTTGCACGAAGTTTGCATTGCTATTAAAACGGCACAGGGAGGCTTGCATCTTCTTCTCAGTTTTAACTCCTGATAGAGTGGGGGCTAAACAACCAAGTGGGTGGTGGGGTACAGAGAGAGAGAGAGGACATCATTGTACATGTAGCTAGTTACCAGTGTTACCAAGGTAACATAAACAATACACACAAGCAAAAGCGATGACGTTTTCAGAGTTCACACGGACCACACAATCCTCTTAGCTGTAGTTCCCAGTGTTTCTTAGATGTAATCCTTGCATGCAAACATCACAGTGTAACAAATTGACAATCGCGCACTGCAAAAGGTCGACGAGAGACCAGTGGCACAGAATAACACCAGAACTGCATTTACCTGCACAACTTTCCTTATCGTCCTGTTAAACAGCCCAAGTAACTGGGAAGAAGGCAACTCTAATTCTTTCTGAAAAGAACAAATTTACGTTAAATAAATCATTCGTTGCATGCTTTATTCACAGAAATCGCTTACAGTCTTTCATTTAGTGATCTCATGAGTACCTCAAGGGTTTCTATAGTCTTGTGTTGAAGTCCTTGACCAAGAAGAATTGCCTGTTGAAAAGAAATAATTGATTAGTTTTTAAGTGTTGTACTACAGTTTGAATCCTGGGAACAAGCCGTCAGGAGAAACACGTAACAGTATAGTTTGACGTTACGCAAATTTCGAATTATCTTCAAGTTAATCGACTTACTGACTGTACTGCAGAAAGGTCAAAGTCCAGCTTCTGAAGGAAAAAAAGCCTTGAAACTGTGGAGACAAGAAGAAAGTGATCACTTCGGATGTAATTCCTCTCCCTAATTTGTCTTGCCTTCATTACCCGCAGTAATCAGCCTTTTCGATCCTCTTCTAGTCTCCTGCGCAGACGTTCTTTAGGCTCGTCACGCATTGTGGGGGAAGAATGACTGAGTGCGTGACCAGCGAAAAGGACGTCTGCGTCAAACTCGTCCACAGAGCCTTCTCCGTGTACAAAATCGCGGCTGTTGAAACACTTGGACAATAATACTCCAAGGATCATGCAGTATTTCATCTTGTGAAACATAATAAAATGTCTTGGTTCTGCTTGAAACAGGGTTTCCAGATAGCAAGAAAACAACTATGGCTGCTAATCGCTGGATATAATCTCCAAAGACACTGAACATTTCAGTATATGCCACGTGACAGAACACTCGATGATTCTTGGAGTATTTTGGCGGCCTTGTCAAGTTCAAGCTGCTATTCTCTTTCACTTCGTTCAGCCGAATAGAATACATATCTATGACATGCTAAATGAATACAACTGTATAGGGAGAGGCCGACCAGCCATACAAGCTTTATTTTATTTCATGCGAATCAAAACAATTTTTCATTTTACAATAAGTATCATTAACACTGCATAAAACAAGACTGGTAAATGTAGTAACCAAAGCGACTACACGCCGGACGCGAAAAACCGGACGATGTCCAGAAACGTGTTCTCCAAACCAAGTGCGTGTTAGTCAAATAACTTCCCTGGAGGTTAAAGAAGAGCTAGATAAAGATATAAATTGATTGATTGATTGATTGATTGATTGATTGATTGATTGATTGATTGGTTAATTGATTGAATAGTAGCGAGCGGGGGGCGGGTGGGAAGTGAGCTTGTAACTGGTGGCGTCATTGGGTGAACCTCGTGGAAACGAGCAGTATAACTAGCTCGAATTCCCAAAGGGGAATTGAGAACAACATTGCCATGCCGTAATGTCAAAAAATACGAAATTTTCGATGAAAGCGCATGACGTAAAATTGGCGATCATACTGTTAACTGTACATTCTCACAACCTTACCTGCTGGAAGGAGATCTGTGATAAGATGATAGTCCACCATGTTCCGAGAATAAAGATCCAGTCTTTTGATGTCATACGTTGTAAGAACTGCTTCCAAGTCTTCTTTTGTTAAACCTATTAAAGGACCATTGAAATTGAACATAAAAGTCATTTTCCACTGAAGGTTAGATAACAAGAAGTCTCTCCTTTCTTTCAGGGTTAGCCCAGCGAGAAACGAAACATTGAAGTACGTTAAAATTAGTTTGTTCCAGGTATTTATATGGTGGGGAGCAGCACGAAGTAAAAAATGCGAGCGAACAAAATGGCGAGGGAACTGGAGAGATAGGTCTCGCCTCGCTCTTTCGCGCCTACTTGCCACCGTGCCTGGAACAGGGTAGTTAAAATCTGCCCGGCAAGCAAAGGAATCGTGAATAGGCCATTTCCGAGTTACGTTATGCCTCGTTGTCAAAGCGAGGCTAGGTGCACAACCTTTCATATGGAAATGAGTTTTTATTCAAATGCAAATAAAACTCATTTCCATATGAAAGGTTGTGCACCTAGCCTCGCTTTGACAACGAGGCACAACGTACCTCGGAAATGGCCTATTAAGACTGAGGGAAAAGACATACTCATCCGACCTTTTTTCTCTTCTTTGACGCCCTTGTTCTTCAGTACACTCAGTGCCAGTGACGGATAAAAACTACGAAACTGGTAGGAAAGGAGTGAAAGGAACCGTCTGCGAAAATCTGTCCAAAAAAAAAAACAAACAAACAAGCAAAACAAAATGGACAAGATAAACTACCAAGAAAATCTTAAAAGAAGAGCTCTCAAAAGTAATTTTTCCCCAAAGGAATGTGAATGAGGATGTTGGGCAAAAACTCGAAAAAATGTCGAAAAATGTCACGTTTTTGCGTATGGACTTGCGTTCTTGTGTTAATAATAATGTCTTTATAAATACAATAGCAAAAAATATGCATGTATATAACTATTTACAAATTCGTTAAGAGAATAAAAGGATGATAAAAATAATAAATATAAAAATATTTAGAGAACTGCTTAAAAGGTTGTGTTGTATTTTAGGTTTGATGGCAAGATTTCAAAGAAATTTGCTTTAGATACAGCCAGTGAGGTAAACATAGAAAAAATAACATACAACATCTTCCAATAAAGTATTCAGACGAAAAATACAATACAGATCAACGTTTTATCACACAAAAACAAGTTCGTATGGGAGCAATGTTTCGACTTTTTGATCAAAGAAATTACATAAACCCCTTTTGAACAATCCAATTTTGCAATAGACCATTTTCGTATTCTCGGTATTGAACTGGTACTAGCTTGCAGTCGAGGCTCATGCGGGGGAATCTTTTCACATGCAAATATTTTTAATGATATTCCCCCGCATTAGCCTCCATTGCAAGCTAGTACCAGTTCAATACCGAGAATACGAATATGGTCTATTGCTTTGGTTCTGCAGTAATACAGCTTGTGATTGGCTAAGAAACCTCGCGCTACCTTATTAACCAATCAGAAGTAAAACCAAAACCAATCGTGACTTAGTTGTTCGCACGCGTTTTCCCGCGCTTGGCGCTGGCTACATGTATTTGCTTCGTGTTCTGGTTGGTTCATTGGATTGTCTGCCTCTATTCTGATTGGTTCATTGGATTGTCTGCCTCTATTTTGATTGGCCAGGGTACTTGCTATGGTTTTGGTTTTACGATACTGACTCTAGCTACCCTCTCCTTCTTACCAGTCATGTAAGCTTGAAGCCAATTGCCACTGGACCCTTCGTCTGAATTATTGAGAAGTCTCAACATTATACAAGAATGTTCACCGGTCAAGTCGTTCTACGAATAATAATAATAAAAGAATAACATGTAGTTCTTAGAGACACTGTTTAGTCAAATGAAACCTGATACGAACATGAAGGATAGCTTATATATGCACTTACTGGAGTTTGGCGCAAGTAGACCGGTACAAAGTCGGACTTCTTCCAAAATCTGACACGCAAAGAAAAAAATGACATTTATTACTTTTGTGAATGAAGCGCAGTATTGATGCCATGTTTGTGCGTGTGCAAATTTTTTTCAAGCAGAAAGAACCGGTTTTTTTTAGTTAATACTGCAATCATGCAAGTGACATTTGTAGCGTAAACCTAATGGGGTAACTTCAACAATACCTGGGTTTGTTTAAAGAAATTCTGGTGCCACGATTTTGCAAGCATTGAAAACCATGCATGCTTTAGGAGAATTCAAACAATTTAGCACCCACAAGTTTCGAAAACCAATAAAAAACGATAGTTTTGTCACAATTATAACATATAAAGCCAATATCTCGATAAACACAAGAAGTAAGGCTTCATCGTTAAACCTATGAAACACGGTTCAACATTTTGATCAGCAGATGGTGACTGCTGTTAAACAAAAGTTGAACAGTGTATCATGACTTATTGAATTTTAAAACAGGCCATTCAACATGTTGAAGGTTGGTGAACGACGATAGCAAATGTTAAATGTGTTTTCTACTTATTCGACCAGTTGCAACAATTTTCTAACAGTGCCGGTATCATTCGCTTAAAACAAAAGGAAAATTCTTAGCTTTGCCTATGCCGCTAAAATTAAAGAAGGTTGTTTCAGATTGTTTTATGCGTTGGGCATATCAAACCCCCCGAAAAATCCTTCGCACCTCTCCATCAGTTTTAAGCCCGAATTACCCCCCCCCCCCCCCCCCCCCCTCCTCCCCCTACCCCACCGGGATGAACACCCACTTCTGCACACCTTAATATATGGCAGCAGTGAAAACTACGTGGAGTTCGCCTTATCCAAGTATTATTCAACTTGATTGCTTTAGGGAGGTTATAATGTAAGACTTGCCTGAGTAGTTGCGACGTCAATCCATATGACACACCAAGATAGTCCAGCTGCTCAGCAGGTCTTTCACTCAGTTTTAGCAACAGAGGCGGCAGATTGCTTTTTGGGGAGATTACTTCTTCTAGTAAACCCACTTCCTCATCCTCGGTTAATGTAGAAATTTGTTTCCCCTCTTTGCTTTCTTCAGCCAAACTGGGAATTTTTCCTTCATAATACTGAATAAGGAGGTTCATTGCTCGTCGGCCATAACCCATCTATGGATCAAAAGAAAACAAGTGATCATAAATTGGTGCTTTTGGGTCTTTGGATAAAATTAATTAGTGTGACCATTTAAATGAAAACTACTGAGCAGTACTGTCCTGTGGTGCCGCTGTTTATGATATATATTATGTTATACAAGGTGATTCTAACTTTTGAGTCTGTGTAGGAAATTCTCAATTGTGACCATTCAAATTAAAGCTTTTAAGCGGTACTGTTGATTATGCCAAGCAAGATGAGTCCAACTTTTGGATTTGTTGATAAAGTACGTAAGCGCGACCACCAATACACCTTATTCCAAAATGGCGGCCATTTTATTGTTATTTTATATCCATGTAAATTAGCCCTCTTGGTTTCGTAAGCATGTGCAAAATACAAAAGAACTAACTATGCTGAATATATAGATTACTTCATGGGCAGTGCAGGCGTACGGTATTACGCACAAGTTGGTTCGTACTTTGTATCAGAAATCGAATGAGCGAGGCTTTACAAACCAACGAGTGCGTAAATACCGTACAAGGCACTGCCCATGCTGTAATTTGTTTATTTTATACATTTGTGATTGGACGGAACGCTTTTTTCACCTGTGAGAAAGTCGTTTCACCATTCTGATTGGCTGCAAACCCCGAACGGGGTTTTCACATGCCCAATTTCAAAAGAAAATTTCAATGAGTATGAAATAAAATACAAAGACGTTCTAACGATTCTGTAGAAGAAATCTTCTATTATTATTTAATTATCATCACTTTTATTATTACCTTTAAGCGTGACCATTCAAATAAAAGCTATGGAGAAGTGTAGTCTTTTATGTGCTATACTACACTATATACTGTTAGCACAAAGTGGTTCTATTATTGAATTCTGTAGATGAAATTCTCAAGTGCATTATAATGTGGTTCACTGAAATGGTGGCGGGAATTATACATGCATGCGACCATTTAAATATCAACTACATGTATATTAATCAGCACTTTCAAATGGAATGGTTTGAAAATTTCAGATTACTAGGCGGCATGCTAAGGAGGTATATACATGTACAAAACATATGTTTTAAAAAATGGAAAATTATAAAATGAGCCATACCCCTTGGAAGTCAGGATGAGTGGCAATTCGAACAATTCTTCCTCCAGAAAGCCCTGCAAAGTCGTGATCATTAAACTGCTGTGACACTGTCCAGGGGATAAGATCACCAGATGCTCTTTTGCCTCGAGATAGACTGTTCATAATGGAAGATTTTGAAATGTCGCCTTCCAGACAGACCTATAGTACGAAAGAGAAGTAACATAAACAAAAACTGAACCAATTAACACAATTTGTTGTCATCATTACTGTCAGCATTATCATTATCATCAACATCGTCATCATCATTACCAATATAATCATCAACGCCATTAACCTAGCTAATTATCATTGTTGTCATGACCATAACCATCACTACCACCATCGCTATTGCCATCGCCACCACTACTACTATTACCACCAACATTGCCATCGCTATCAACACCACCATCATCATCGCCATCACCACCACCATCGCCATCACCATCATCGTCACTCTCATCATCATCATTAGCGACCTTCAGATTTGACCACGAGTACGAAATCGAGTACGAGTACGACTTTGGAATTTCGAGATAATTATATCCACCGAACTGTAACTCCTTCCTGTTGCTGACCAACACGTAAATAAACGTTAGGGATAAGATTGGTGTGATAATTAAGTATATGAGGCACACGAATTTGGTTTGAAAACTCGTACTCAATCTCGTACTTGTAGTCCAATCTGAAGGTCGCTATTATTTTCACCACCACCACCACCATTGCCAGCACCATCATCATCATCAGTATCTTTACTATCATCAACACCATCACTCTTATCATCAAACTACTGAGTGTGGATGGGTAATAAATACCTGTAGCACACAGAACACTTCAGGTAAGGTATTCTGTGCGGGATCAACAGGTCCCAGCAGACAAAATATGTGGTGTGCAGGTGCATCAGATAAAAGCTGGAGGTCGTTTGGTGTGTTCTGAGAAAAAAAGTATTAATAACAAAATGTAAGTGCCTGCCACACGGGCTAAATAAAAATGTAGCATGCTACTGCACAAGCATATGAAAATCAGAGAAAAACACTCTACATTGTTAAATTTCCTAATCCAAAATTGTCTTTCAATTTCATTAGAAAAAGAGCTCACTGGAAAGTTCCACCAGATGGAGATGGAAAACAAACAGGCAAAAGGTCTGTCGTTTAATTTTTATAAAACATAAAATGTGCCAAAACATAACATTATGATAGAACAACAACAACCCCCCTCCCCCAACCCCTCTGGAAATTCCAGTTTAACTTCATACTTTCCTTCCTTCAGAATTTCCAATTTGACCTTCCTTGGAGTGTGTATGATATTTCCTGGAACTGCACAATAATGAAATTTGTTTTCAGAATTGGTGCAGTCATGGAGGAAGAATAAAACGCAACCTGAAGCTTAATGACTGCCCCAATGGAAAACAGTGTTAATTACCTTGTAATGTGAAGCCACATAAAGAGCCATCAATCTTTGTAAGAAAACTTCGGATGCTTTGTGGTATGAGAAGAGAGTGTCACGGTTGACATAATATCTGATGGAGTTAAGATGATAATTATTATAACAAACATTTCCCCTGACAGCAGCTGTTCAATGAAAGATAGCAAGTACAGTATACAATGTACTTTCTTTCAGTTTTTCCCAGTTGATTTCGTGACAGGCGGTCAAGAAATCAGAATTGTTATTCTTGTGAAAGTTTGACTTTTCTACCCATTATGTTTTCTCTTCAGTTAATATTTATTTGCTTTTATCACATTACGCAATTTTTTCTTCCTACAGTACAATAAAGATAATAAAGCAAGCTTAAAGCAAGCACCGGGCCATAACAATAAAAACACGATGTGTATACTGGCCAGGACACTAGATGTCCCTTTAATTAAGCATCTTTTTTGCAACTTCAAATTTTTGCTCAAATTTCCAGTAACAAAACAGTTCCAAGTAGCCTACCTATACTTGTGCACATACGTAAGAAATTAGTTTTATGTTATATTTTAAACAAGATAAGACAATGTCAACATGGAAGGGTTATACTCCTTTTATTCAGTAATCGTTCCTGCAAACTACGTTGTTACTATTTAATGTTTTATCAATGAAGGTTGTACCACAAGGAAGCCAGTGATTCCTCTGCGTGTTACATATGTTGTGGTTCAAATTTTTCCTTGGTTTAAAAATTTTTTAAGCCAGTTTAATTTTTATTTTCCTTTGTCCTTGATTCATTATCATAATCTGAGACAAGGTAAAACAAAATTTAAACTGGTTTGAAAATTTTCAAACCAAAGAAAAATTTGAACTACAACATATATACCTAACATGAACATTAGCAATAAAACAAGGGTTGTAAGAAACATGTTGTGACAATTCAGTAACGCTGTTTTACCAACCAGAAGTCAAGAAACTGGAAGTGTATTATGGCAAGAGCTATAAAGCAGAAGTGCACAATCGAGACATGAGAAAAACAGAGGGCAAACCTAACTCATGCCACTCTGCGCATGAGTGAAAAGCTACATGTACCAGCAGTCTGCCTGTACTTCTCTGACTTAAAATCAGACAGCTAAAGGATACAGGTCACAATTTTCAGGCAGTGGACACCCAGAAGTGAGTTTCTGTACCACAGTAGCATCCAAACAGAGCAGATGATTCAACCACCTCTCCAACTCATCTCCTGGAGCATAACGAATGGACTCATTCAGTGTTATCTCATGGAGGGTGCGGCCAAGAGGTGTGGAGCTACTCCTTTTGTTGGCTGATTGTGATGACGCTGAGCCTAGAGGTGCACTCTGTTCTCGCAGCTGTTGGATGAGTTTCAAGGATAATGATCTGCCAGTTCCTTCATACCTGGAAGGAAAAATCCAACAGATTTGTTTTACTGCGCCTTTCAATAACCTGCGAGCTTTGAAGTTGAAAACTTAACCAACAGTTTTGTTTTTCACAGCTGCAATTATCATAGTGGATATCTCAGTAAACAAGTATGTTTGATGCGACAGGTTAAAAGGTCATGTTTGTGGGTTGTGATTGGTGGATTTTGTTCCATTTTTGTCAGTTCTGTTTTTAGGGTCCAATGTTTGTCACCATAATTGTGATTGACGGCAGTGCAAAATGCAAAGCTTAGCTGGGGTTGGAACTTCAGAGTTTGCATATGATTGAAAGGCACAGTAATTCAAGGTACAGTAATTCAAGGCACAGTAATTCAAGGCACAGTAATTCAAGGCACAGTAATTCAAGGTACAGTAATGTGGAATTTCCAACCTAAAGGTCAGAGGTAGATGAAGCAACAGTGGTGTCAGTTCCTTAGAAGAGATTTTTGCACATAATTTTATTCTGGGAATATTCACAAATTGTCCGATAATATTCTAGATTTTCCCTGATAATAACATTAACAGCGAGAATTGGGAGGGGGAGGGGGGGGGGGGGGGGCGGGGGGGGGGGGGGGGGGGGGAGGTTAAGAGAGCATTAACAATACATGTACATTTACTTTATAGCAGTATAGAAAGGAAAACAGACTTCATTCAGATCCAGTTATAAAAAAGTTCAAGATAATCTACTAAATCCTTGTCTGGTTTTGGATTGTTACAATACAGGTACATTATACTTTTAGACTTACCCATTGATAGTTGATGATAGAAATACAAGGTACGGTCCCATGAGATCTTTGACCAGTGGAAGAGGGATTGCAGCAGCTTCGTCGACCACCACTAACTCTGCCTGACCAAGTTTGTGGGCATCGGATGGGTGAATGTACTAAAGTAAACATACCATATTATTAGCAAGTAAAACAATGAAGACAGGCAGCTCAGGTTTGATGAAAAAAGTAACCACACCCAAAGTTCAACCTGTGGGGGATGTTGATGTTGCTGTTTGTCAGCTTTCAGATTATCATGCAACGCTACATGTACATCATTAATATTAGTACAAGCATACAAAATTACCTGAATTGTTTGTCTGTGTTCTCTGAAAATATTCACTCTTACGACTGCTTTGTTAAATTCAGGATTAGTTGACTGCACAAGCTCATAGTCCAGATGCTCCTACAGAATAGTCAATAAAATTCAATTTATTTAATTAATCAATTCTTCTAATTGAGACTTCATACAGGTATACCCTGACTTTTTGTGATTTGATGATCTTAAAGAAAAAGGGTAAAAAAGCATGCCGTGGGTACAGTGTACATTGTGGTTAGGAAGTCGACGTTTCAAGATACAGCTGTAGGGAGGCATACTACTTGTACTTGTAGGGTCTTCTGAGGCCATCAATGGTCTTAAAGTTATGAATTCATGGAGAGGGGAGGGGGTGGGCAGGGATGTAGATAATAGCCGGAAATTACCCGGAAATTACCCGGCTGTGAACTTCATTTTTCCGTTTGTAGCTGTTAAAAACTGAATCTACATCCTTGGGTGGGGGAGAGTGATGCTGAGAGCTGAAAATCCCCTTTAAAAAGTTGGTTCAAGGAGGCTTAAATCGATTGGCTATTCCCCCCCCCCCCCCCCCCCCCCCCCCATGAACATTGTATCCAATCATAAAGATATTCTGCTTGTGGTCAGTTGGTGATTTTAACCAGAAAATAGTTAGATTCTTTTTTGTTTTACCTCTAAGGTGTCTGGGGTTTAGCTTGCAGGAATAAACATGGCTAAGTACATGTACATTTTTTTCCACTGGATTTTTTACAAACCTGAAAATCTAAAGCATCAAATCCTTTGAAGACAAACTCAAACAGTGTGTGTAAATTTTCAGGACTAGGTGATGTGACAAACATGTTTGAGTATCTAGTAAGAAGGAAAATAACACAACATTTGATTAGTGCTCACAGCAGATTTTAATTTAGTATATTATTTTGTAATAGGGGGAACCAACCACACCTATAGGGGGAACCCACCACACCTATAGAGGGGAACCCACCACACCTAAAGAGGAATCCACCATATCTATAGGGGGAACCCACCACACCTATAGGGGGAACCCACCACAACTATAGGGGGAACCCTCCACACCTATAGGGGGGAACCACCACACCTATAGTACCGGACAAAAGTAACCATACAGAGAACTCGCAGCAGAATGCAGTTGCGTGCGTAACTGCAAACCTGTCAAAAACTTGAGTTCTACAATTTGAATTCTAGATTGTACTTGGAATTCATTTTGTGGATCCCAATTTTTGGACAGGTTTGCAGTTTGCATGCAAATGCATTCTGCTTCAAGTTCTCTGTTAGGTACACTGTCCGGTATAATTTAATCCCTTTTTATAGTGGTTCAAAGTACACTCAACTCCTATCTTACATACACCTCAATTCAAACAAAAAAACAATCATGTATAAACTACTCAAGTGCGTTTCATGAGATATCCAACACTGAGAAGGAAAGCTGAAAAAGCAATGTATGGTGGGGGGGGGGGGGGGGGGGGGGGGGGGGGGGGGGTTAATATACCTTGTCATTTGCAAACAAGCCATTAAATACTACGAGAAAACAAAGAAATACATGTACACATCACCAAAATGAGTCTGTGCCAATTCATTCCTTTTATCCAAACGATTGACATGTTCATGACTTTTCTGTTTAAACTTGATTACAGTGTATTATTATTATTATTATCAATAAAATGAATTTGAAGAAGAGCTTAAATTATAATAAATTATATTTTTTTATGATTGTTAATTCAATCACCTACCCGAATGCAACAGCAGAGGCAAGTGCCAGTCCCAAGGCAGCAGATTTTCCACGCCCTCGCGCAGCAGTTAGGGTCACAGTACTCCTCAAGGTTTTTTCTGATATTGCTTCCACAAATTTGAGGACAGCTTTAGCCTGAAAAGTCAAGACATAAAATGTAGACAGAACAGTGAACTGACTGAGCTGAATATTTTGTGGCTTTCCGTTGCTTAATACTGGCACACTTAGTTTTCTTTTGCTGCTTTTCTTTTTTTTGTGTGTGTGTGTTTTGTGTAGCTGTATGTGGCATGTGTACCTGACTCTTAATAAAATCATCTGTTAATAACCTAAGTAAGGCTGCCCTATTTTTTAGTCCTCAATGGTTATTATGGGCAGCCTATACTCTATCAATATTTAACAGTAGTTTTTATATAATGTAAATCAATGTGGAGTACAAATAAAGTTTTTTTTTTCATAACAGTTATTTACAAATAAAGTTATTTATAGTACAAATAAAGTTGTTGTTGTTGTTGTTGTTGGTGACATTTCATACCCAGCCAATCTTTGACCAAAATTTAAAATTGTGATCAAAAATAAATTTTCTACATGTAAGACATTACAGTATGTGTACCTGGTCCAGTGTGCGACAGCAGTTAACTATGGCTCCAACAGGTTGTGTGTCTTGTAATGATTCCTTTAAACTTTTCAACTCTATTTCATTTGCTGTCATGGAATCTTCCTACGAGAAGTAAAAAAACATCAATGAAGAATCTACAGTCTAACCTCTCATAAGATGAACCAGTACTCAGAATGATAGGAAATGGCAGGGACTGCATATCGGGGGGGGGATGGGGGGAATGAGTGGGGTGGGGCCTTTAACCCTCTCCCCCACTTTTTCCAAAACTAAAAATCACTTAATTTAAACGTTTTGAAATTCACCACTATTGAGGTTTTCCCCAAACTCTCTTGTTTAATTATACATGTATAGACTTAAATGACTCTTTAATGGACTGAAGTCTGTCTGCAGATAAAATTGTATGTTTTGATGATACACGTAGGTCATAGATTTTCAACAAGACAATTTTAAGATCATCCATATATAAGAGTTTAAAATACCAACCAGCCATTTACAAGCTCCTCATTCAGATTTCGCAACAAGTACAGTTGCCTACATGTATAAGGATCATTTTTGATGCAAATGAGTTGTTCAGCAGGATCTTGTCACAGTATAGACCATTGGTAAAAAGAACTGAGTTAGGCCTAATTTATATCAATTTATTATATAAGACTTCAATATGCTCATTGAAGTGTTAAATTACACTCTTGAATAAATCAATTTTTTGACCTGCTAGAATTACCCCGCAAAGCCTTGCAGTGAAAAAGTTGAAAACGAGGTTAAGGAGGCTCGAAAGGGTTTTCAGCTGCGTGCGCGCGCAACGTGCACATAGGTCACCGAGTTAGTTTTAAAGATAGATTTAAAAAACTGACTTTTGAGGGGTATCTCTTTGGAGGGTTATAGTTACCATGACAACAGATATGACGTCATAAATGGTCTTGAAGGAAACTTTAACAACCATGTCATAAGCTTATCTACAATTTGTTTCAGAGACTAAAACCATAAAATTTTAATGTGTAATTGTTCTGACATGTACATAAGCTGTAAGAAACCCTTTCGAGCCTCCTTAAGTGGGGGAAAACAAAGCATTTTATTCTCCAGGGAGTTTCTGGCCACCACATGATTAAGGCCTATAAGAGGTGGTTACTTACTGCAGCAGAGGAGAGTACAGTGACTTGACTGAAAAACTGATATAATTAAATGTCAATAATTTGACATTAATTTTTATTGAGTGGACTCCCAGAGAAGTGGTCCCTTACAAGAGAGATTGACAATAACAATAATAAAAATTATAAAAATAGGGGAAAAAATGACAGAAATCAATGACCTTTGATTTTGGTGGTAACGCAGTAATTGTCAAGGTATGCGAAGAGATTGGTAAGATGTTCAGTTGATCATCGATCACCATACAGTTCTTGCATGATGTAAGTGACAAAATAAATCTGTTCAATGCAGAAAATAGCAAGAAAAGTGTAAGTATTTCACAAAAACAACTTGTAACACATGGAACTTACAGACTATATAGAGTGACAGAGCACCCTCATTTGGACTATTCCTTAGTCATCACCATTGGTTGGCTGAAGAACAGTCGACTATTTCTTTAGTAGTTACAGTTAACTTTTCCTCCTCCAGTTAAGAAAGTAGCAACAAGTGCAGCCAATCCCAATTTCCAAAAGAAATTACATATTAATTATTTTAGGCTGCTGTGATAGGTGCCACAAAGCTCGTTGGCTCTGGGTATCAAGAAGCTCTATTGTTTCAGGGCTAAGGTCTATTCTTCTGTTGTTTGTTCTATTTTTTCTCTCAGCCAATCCTGTGAGGTGTTCCAAGAGCTTCATGCCTGCCCTGCTGTGAAGCTGTGCATGTGAAAGATGACAATATCTAACTTGGTGTACATACACAGTGTGTACATTGTTATTTTCACATGTAGCTTTTCTTGCATACATGTACTTTTTTGTTTATGTATATGAACAGAAATGTACTTGAACAAAATATTGAATAAAAAAAAGTACAGTAAAAGTACAGTACATGAACATGTGTACGTGAGGTATAGTGGATGGACGGATCCTGGTTTGTAAACTTCTGCAATATTACCAAAGGTGAGAATCCCTAAGGGGGTCTGGGTGCATACACCACAAATAGTGAATGTACATGTACAACATTTCCTGCATTATGAACTTTAAAATTCTTATACTGTATAAGGGGTTGAAACTCCCCCCCCCCCCCCCCCCCCCCCCCCCCCCCCCCCCCCCCCTCCCCCCACCCCCCTCTTCTCACCTCCCCTCCCCTCTGGCTCAACCCCTATTAAAGTGGAACAATGGTGACATACATGTACCTTTCATTGAATCTTCCAACAACATCTTGATGGGATTCTGTTCTGTATCTGGAATGCACATCCTGAAGAGAAAGAAAATATGGTGAAGATCTTGAACTATTATAACCACAAGATCTTCAAGATGGCATGCTGTTCATCAATGTGCCAGTAGATATTAAAGGTAAGAAAGCTTTTTGTAAAATTAAAAAAAGATAAAACCATCACTTGGTGTATGCATACTAGGCTGATTCAAACCTCTCTAGTTTGAGAGGAAACACAGCTACATTGTTCATGAACTTGGCTGTCAAAATCCTCACATACATGTATGGGGTGGATTTAATTAAACACACATAAAAAGGTACAGTTAATTTCTCAACTTTGTTAATACGGTTTGCATTTTAAAAGTAGCAACTTAATTTGTCGGACAACATACACAATGATGCATGCATGAAACTAATATTAATAACAACCATAATATAAAATAATGTACTTTCTTCCAACTGGCACAATGCCAACCAGCTGGCAAATTACAAAGTGCAGAAGAGTTGAATTCTGGAAGGCAGACTTGAAACAAGGACCAATGCACCACAAGTTAAGGCCCTAACCACTAGGCCATGCCACGTCCTTTCTACAGCTGTTAAATTCTCCACCTACATCTTAATTTATTATTGTATGAGACTAGATAAAAATATAGATGTATTTAGCTGATACAAACCATTGCCATTGTATAAAGCTGCTTCAGAGAAGACATTGTCCTGAGTAGAAGAACAATCAGTCCTCCTCCTTCCACTGTCTCCACTGTTCTAGCCAGAAGATTTGGTGTTAAAGCTTCAAAATCCTTCAAGGAATAATTTGATTATAATTAGGTGATTAATTTTGAAATTAATGCACCTCATGTCCACATAACAAATACAGTATTAACTGGAGGGGAAAATACATGTAGACCTTTGATGATACACCTGTACATGTAAGTTCACCAGATTACAGACTAGAGCCAACCTGGGGAGCAGTTTATAGGCCTGATATATAAGTCTACCTTTGGCCTACTCTTGCCTAAATTAAGCCAGTATTACATTAATACTCTAGCTAGTTGCCCACATTAGATTTACATGCAGCATGCAGCTGCAGTTTGCATTGTACAAATGCATGTAGATAACAAACTGCAGCTAAAGTGAGACAGTCAGGTAAGGACTTGAAAGCTTTATAAAATTAATGTAAAAAAGTTTGCAATAAAAAATACAATTTTACCGTAGATACTTTTTCCTTTATGAAAGGCCCAGAGCAGTGAAACGGCGAAAGGACCAAGGGTTGTTCAATTGAATTTAGTGGGTATCGAATGCCCCAGCAAGAGTGAAATAGCTGTACAGGGTTATTCACAAATGGATCAATCACCAAAACTATGTCAGGAAACAATGATATTTAAAATATTTTTTTCCATGGCAACCATTTAATATCCAACACGTCTAGCATGTTTCTAGATACTCCAACTTTAGACACAGATAGCTTGCTAACGAATCAGAATATTGAAAAAGCCTGACACTGTTTTGTCAATTGATCCCTTGTGAATAACACTATGCTACTATCTCGCTCTTTCCGCGGCATCCAATATCCAATGAATTCATTGAACAACCCTCTGCTGTTTGGTGATTGATCCGCGCCTGGCTGTTCGTAAAAGAAAACGTTGCTAAACTATATTTTATCGAAAACTACATCAAGCTTTCTATAGTTTGTTAAGTCGACATATTCCTCTTGAAACTGCAGGCGCATATGCAAATTTTTTAACAATTAAGGCTACCCGCAAAGGTTGGGTGTACAGGGATATAAAATTTCTCTTTGAGTGTTTAACTCTATATCGCATGACTGAGCGGCAGCCATGTATCACACATGTATTTCGGAGAAGCTATTAAAATGGCGTACACAATGTACGTGGGTGGGTTGTATGTCATGGGTCGTGCGTCGTGGGCTTTTGCTCAAAGAGTTGATAAGAAAGAATGCCATATGAAAAGCACTGATTAACCCTTTCACTCCCTGAGTCAATTATGAAGACATGTAGTGTAGTTCTAACTTTTGATTCTGTGGACAAAAACCTATGGTGTGACCATTCAAATGAAACCCCTTTAGCAGTACATGTACTTTTGCAAGGTATCATTTCTTTTTCAATGTTTTACAAAATGAAATTTGGGATTTTTCTTGAAATTTGGTGTTTGGCTTTTTTGGGAGTGAAAGGGTTAAAGTTTTGTTGGAGTTCCATATTAATATGTTCATCCAACAGTTCTTGTCTTATCTGCTCTCCACTCACAGTTTAAAGATAATTTTTATAACTATATTAATGGTCCATGGCTTAATCAAGTGAAAAAACAATTAATTTTATCCATAATCGTTTTTTGCCAGACATCCAAAAAAAGAGCCTGCTCAGGCCTTAAAAAATCAATGTTACATCAATGTCATCAATAGTGTTAGTAAACATTAATGGAATAATTGCAACAATTTTGCATTTTTAATCACACTATCTTCTTTAACCCTTCAAAAATGTTACGACATACAGTGTAAGGTTCCTTCTACTGCACCTCCATATTGACAAATAAATTCCCTTCTGTTTCCTTACAACTGACAGTAACTGCATGGGAAGTGAGATCCTAAGAAAGACTCTTGATGCCCAATAAAACGTATATTGACAAAGTTGTTTCGCAAGCTCTTGTTGTCAGTTTGGAGATTGATAATCGATCGGCTCCAGAAAATGGCCACAATTGGTAAGCATAATGAGATAGACTTAGTATGATTTGACGGAGGCCCAACTCGACCACATGGTTGATGAAATCGTTCGGTCTTTCACATCAACTAAAATGGAGCCAACCATAACAACAAGTGAAGGATGATGTTAACAATGTAAAATAAACAACTTTGGATGAAGGCAAAAGGACTTTAAAGCCGTTTTCACTGCCAAATAATATTGACTTTCTTAGTTAACAACAGAAAATTTCAAATTTGGCCTTTGCCAGAGGGCCTTTGAAAGCAGCATAAAAAAGATGTATATGCTGTCAGTTGTTAATATCGATCCACGATCATACATGACCCACAACACATGACCCACCCACCCACCCACGCCATTTAGGCAATCTTGTATTATTATTTGTTTATTATAATTATAATTGACACTACACCATGAACATGTAATTACAAAGTTTTAAGCAATTTTTTGGAGATTTTCTAATGATTCTTGAGGAAGATCCAAAGACATTTCGATTATAAACCAACACCTTTTAGTTTGTTTTACAATTTTTGTTTTAATAAGGGCAAACATCGATACATGTACACTCATGTATCTTCACTCTTCACATTGAAGATAAATTGAAGGGGTGCCTGGAAAAAAACCCTTAGTGACTTCTGATTAACTGCCAGATTCTTATTCCAAATTGCCTTGTATTCTCTTGTGAAACACAGGGAGAATTTGACATTACATCAAAAGTCACTTAGGGCCTTATTCTGCACACCCCTTCATTATTGATACATGAAAAATATAAAATGAAAAATACAAAATCTTGATACATGACTCTATCAAGATATGATTTTTCTGCGGTGGGATAAATAAGCATGCTGCAGTGCATCACAGCTCCTTTACAACAATTCTTTAAAAAAAGTCACACTAAATGAGCTACAGTACATGTTAAACAACAGTTCTCTATCAAAACATTTTTTTGCTTGCAAGCCCCTAAAAAAATTACTGAGTAGTATAAGCCTGGGCTTACAACAGGGATTTTATGGCAGTTAGGCCTAATCTAATATTCAGGAATAGTCCATTATTTTATTCTGGCTGGTGCAGACTACATGTACCTTAAACTGTGTTAGGTACATGTATAATAATATAATTATGTATGTATGGTAAAAAATAATTTATTGATAATATTTTTACCTGTAAGACACACATGCCATAAGTATTACCAAGAATTTTGTGTGTTTCAGCATAGTAACAGTATCGGATGTTAGTAGCTGAGACAAATAATTCAAATGGGTCATCCTTCTTTAGATCTAGAGTCCCACTTTTTATCTTCTTTTGCAGTTGCTTCATTCTTTTCTTTCTGTGACTGAAGTATAATAAACCATCACTTTATCAACACGTAACACACATGAAGACAATATTTAGTTTATCCCCATGGGAGCCGCCCCTGTGAGAATGTTTTGTAGTGGCAGGCAGGGTAACAGAATTGAAGTAGTAGGCAGTATAGGCTAGAGATGTATTTTGTTATTAGTCATGGTTTGTGAACTCTGGCAGTGTGAAGTAGACGGCAAATAATTGACTGTAGGCTGCAAAATTGCCGGCTGCCAGCACATTCTGACAGGGCTGGGGGAGGTACTTGACTATAATAGTGATGGGGAAGTGTGAATGAGATCAAATAAATAGTCTATATGTAGACTTAAAAAAAAGTCCTGTTACACATGTAGGCTAAAACCAAACCAAAAATAAGTTTAACGGCCTAGAACATAACCCCCAAAAAGTGGTTATGTTGCTGGTAAAATCCGGTCTCAGGTTAAATCAGTATTTAATCTACATAGGTTTAATGTGAGCTAACCGGAACCCTAATACAAGCTAACTGTTACCCCTGGAACAAAGATACATGTAGCCATTGAGGTGACAGTTAGCTTTGTGTTAGGGTTAGGGTAAGCTTACCTAGATTGAATGCTGTGAGTCAACCTGAGAACAGATTTTACCTGCAACAGTTTCGCTTTTTGCCGACCCCCCAAATTAGTCCTCACCAAAATCTTGCACCACCATTTCTACATGTAACTCCATAAAGTCCTCAGATCACAAATTTAAAACTCCAAAACGGTCTTTGGACCTCCCTGTCACTGTTATACCTGAACCCTCCCCACTTCCCTTGGGAATTTAACACTCTTTTAAACTACAGGTACATGTACTATCAACACATAACACTTAATAAATAATTATATATGGGACATGTACTGTACAGGACTAAACAAAGTCTCATCCGGTCATCCACGACAAGTAGATTTTTGTGTTGGGCAAGTAGCTTTCCCCACTCACTTGCCTGATGGGCAAGGATATGAACAAGCTGCTTGTGAATAAAGCTGAAATAACAATTTATAAAATCTTGTCCGGGCAAGTAAAACTTAAAGTGTCACTATGACCAAAATATACATTTTCCTTTCTCTTTATATTTTGAAATATAAGTACTCGTTACTTACCTTGCGAAGTTTCAAGTCAAAACTCATACAGGAAGTGGCATTATTTTAACTTAACATTTTGAATTTGGCTTGCCGCCATTACTCAATTAAAAAATGACGGGACCGATCCCTGAGAGTTGGATCGAGTTGGCCTAAAGATTTTGTGACGTCAATGACTCAACATGTGCCTTTTGGCTTTGTTGTCTGTGTCCCGGAGGGAACCATGTTGAGTCATTGACGTCACAAATCATGTCATGTGTACCAGATCGCAAACCAGTGAACGTGGTCTCGGATTTATGAACGGAGTAATGGCGGACGGATTTTACGTGATTTTCATGGGTTTTCGGCCAGCTATTTCTGGGCTGTGTAAGAATATATCAATCTAATTTATAGCAATTCACATTTGTCTAAACCTATTAGATACATTTGCGTTAAAAAAGGGAAAAGAAATGCAAAAATTTTCGTCGTAGTGGCACTTTAAGACATGCTTACCCAAAGGGCAAGTTTAAATTTCTTTTTTATTTGAGCCCTGATGTACATGTACATGTTGTAATTTAAATTATTTTAGGTTAAAAATTATTTAAACTACATGTAGGTTAATTTTTATTTTCCTTTGTCCCAGATGCATTAACATAATCTCAGACAAAGGAAAATAAAAATTAACCTAGTTTGAAATAATTTTAACCCAAAATAATTTTAACCTACAAATACACATGTACTGTAGGTGCATTAACATAATCTCAGACAAAGGAAAATAAAAATTAACCTAGTTTGAAATAATTTTAACCCAAAATAATTTTAACCTACAACATACACATGTACTGTAGGTCATACACATTTTAGGTCTCCAAAATAAAGGAAGCCCTACCCATCTTGAAACTTTATGGAGCCAAGAGGGAGGGTGGGGCACTGATTAGTCAATTTCTTGTTCCACAGACACCCCAACACATACTACTGAATCCTAGTTCTTTTTTGTAGCACCATAGAACTGTGGGTCTTGCTTTGACTGTTGCCTTGGACAGCATGTGATGAAGAATTACAACCTACAGGAACAAGATAGATGAATCCATGAGTACAAAAGTACTCATTTAAGATCAGCTTAAATAAGCATGGGTACCAGTTTAAAAGGCTTTGTTTAATAGAAGAAACTATGTTTGTAAAATGACACTTTGTGCTTGAATAAAGTATGCTAAAAGTTGAAGGAGTTTGGGAAAATGAAAATAAAAACCTTTGCCTGTGGCTTGGGTTCACATAAACTTTTGATTTCTTCTGAAGTCTCCTTTGCATTAGTTACATGTACTGTATATGGTAGATGTTTTAGGCACGTGTACCATTTTCTATTTCTTAAACCAGTCACTGATACCTGTATATGGTGCATACTGTATATGAAGAAACTTTAAGTTTAATTTTAATACTATCGCAAATTAGACCTGGCCAAACACAGACACAAGTCAGTGGTAGTTGACACTTGCATTGACCTGCAACTACAATTGAAGGGCTCCCTGCAATAACGTCTCAGTGCGTTTTTTGGAAAATTTTCACAGAAATCTGGATTTTTGGCCTCCAAAGGGACTCACTTGCCAAAATTATGAGTGGATCATGTACATATGACTGAAAGGATTTAATCCAGGTCAACAAATCTTCTATCTTCGAACAGAATAATTTTTTTATTTTGAAAAGATACATAGGGTGTCTGGGAGCCATAGGGTGTCATAGGGGCCCAAAACATTTTCTCAAAGATGTGGATTTTCTTCCCCATTTTGGAGCTGTTTTAAGTACTTTAACAAAAAATCATTAATTTGACAAAACTGTGCTTTAAAGGCCTAAAACATACAATTTTAGTGAAAGTTACCAAAACACACTCAGGATGTTGTTGCAGGGAGCCTTCATATAAAGGCTGGACACTTTCAAATTTGTTCCAGCAATTTCTCTGAGACCCTTCATCGATGGACTTCAAATTTCAGACTTATTTTCCAGATAAGAGGTAATTGTCCATTAAAAATCAGCAAAATCGGAGAAACATTTTTTTTTCCATTTTTCCATACATTCCCTATAAAATTTAGAAGAAATGTATGGAAAAAATTGAGTTCTTCGATTACATTTTTGGTGGAATGTTAGCTTCGTCTAGAAAATAAGATTGGCAAAGTTGTGTCATCGGATGAGAGGTCTAAGATAAATCGCTGGAACAAATTTTGAAAATATCCATTTTTATTTGAAAGCGCGTGACTGACAAAATACTGAAATTATTCAAAAATTGCCGTTTCTTCGCCACGGACTTGTGTTTAGACAAGTGTGGTAAAGCACTGTTGGTTCGTTTCACTCCTTTTAAACCACTCAAGTTGTTTGTTTCACTCGAAAAAAATGCAAGTTGTAAGTTTCACTGCGTTTAAACCAATCAAGTTGTTCGTTTCACTCGAAAAAACGCAAGTTGTTAGTTTCACTGCTTTAAACCACTCAAATTGTTCGTTTCACTCGAAAAAATGCCAGTTGTTAGTTTCACTGCCTTTAAACCACTCAAATTGTTTGTTTCACTTGAAAAAAAAGCAAGTTGTTAGTTACCAGTGTTAAACGACTCAAATTGTTCGTTTCACTCGAAAAAACGAAGTTGTTAGTTTCACTGCCTTTTAAACACTCAAATTGTTCGTTTCACTTGAAAAAAACGCATGTTGTTAGTTTCACTGCCTTTAACCACTCAAATTGTTCGTTTCACTCGAAAAAAAGCATGTTGTTAGTTTCACTGCCTTTAAGAGAGTACCAATAAAGCGTGTTGTCTTTGTGTACTATGTGCCGCTTGGGATTACACTGTTATGAATACTGATCGAGTTAGACATTTGAAGGGCTGGGTGCATAACCGTCTCATGTCGAACGTAAGGCCTTTTTTTATTTATTCTTGCTTAGATTTGCTCCTCTTTGGCTTTGAAACTACAAACTAATGGCAAAACATTGTTCAGAATTTCGTTTTTGAGAAATAACGTATGCAAAAAAAAGATAATTCCGTGTCTTCGCTCGAGAAAATGAATCCCTAAGTTTACCCAAATTTCTCGATTTTATGTGATTTTTCACTTCAGATGGCAAGTTTCGGCCTGTATGCTAAATCCTGTTCAAGAAAAAAAAAACAATCCCGAACCAAAGTGCATTCCTCAAAATCGCTCCATTTTATCGCCAATACTGGTCAGCCATGCTTAGTTTCCGCCATCTCCTTTGCGGACCTCCTGGAAGCGCTCCCGGTTCTCCGCTGCCGGTCACAGCCTTTGCCTGCCTTTCCCAATTTCGGGCGGCAGCAAGAAACTCACTTCGAGGGCCCAAAGCTGTATTTCAAGTGCCCAAACACGCATAGCGGGCCTCTCTGCCACTGTCGCAAAGCAGGGGAAATTCTATGGTAAATCCGAAATGGAGTTCCCGCCGAAAATTATAGCAAAATATTATAAGTCTGGAAGCACTTCGGATATCGGGCGTTTCGACCACGGCACAGGATGGCAAATGGGCCACAACTCACAACGCTGCCCCTTTTCTGATCCGAAATGATTGCAGACTTTCCCGGCTCGCCTTGTCCACCAAGGTCCATTTTTCACGAGCGCTAAATGGCGCTTTAGACACGAGGTATGACAAGAAACACGACTCGTTTCTTTGAGAGGTGCTAGAGACTTAAGGATTTCCGGACTTCATGATGTCCTTCCATCGCCGAGCGGGCCTTAAACATGGCTTAAACCAGCGCTCAACCACTGAGTTGCTCGCTGTTCAGCCATGTTGTTGCAAGTGGCAAACGCGATCGATAAGCCTGCGTTCAGGTCGTTGGCGGGGTCAGGAGTATTGCGGTCGCATATTCTCATGGCCAGTCTGTTTTGTTTATAATAATGGCGTCGTTTTGAGTTCTTCCATCTTACGTTCTATGCAGTTTTGGATGTAACTAGGGCCGGAATGTACAGTCAAAGCACTAGAGGGCCAGAACTCTGCTTTTTTTTTCAGGTGAACTTTGTCAAACTCCTTAGGGTTAGTCCATAATTGTATGTTTGGCTATCACCTGCATGCAGTTGGGTTTACTTGAAATGACTTGCATGTAATTCTATGCGAACTACCCAATTAAAAGCCTATGTATATACATGTATTGTTGTTTACAGTAGTCAATCATTTAGCAATCTACATGTAGTTGGCTTTTTACATACATGTAGCATTAACGCAAGTTAAAGCGAGTTATCCAAGTTCTGTTTACTGTTGGTTTACACGCATCAAGGAAATGGCTTGTTATGGAAATTTGTGAACAGTCTGTGTCTGTGTCAATGTGACTGAAAACTTGCATCCCTGTTTGGTCAGAGAGCGCTTAAGGCCAACATGTACAGTAAGTTAAATTATACAGTTCTACAGCTGTTTAGACGATATCTGTTTATGTGACTATATTGCTACACTTTACATACATGTACACTTAGAAAGAGCCGTTTTTTCTGGGCTTTGCATTGCTGCTCAGAATGTTTAAATGCTGCAAGGTTCACTATTAGTAGTATTCTCCTTAACTACATGTAGTTCATTTTATAAGCTTAACTTAAAAAAAAAACATAAGTCAAGCTTCTCAAAATGAAGCAAATTTTAAATACGCCTGAAAGAATAACGAAATTCAACTGTGTGACTCACTTGATCTTTTCCTTTGTCGCCCACAACAACAAACAGTGACCTGTGCTTCTTTTGGACGCCATTTTCAATCAAAACGCGAATGCGGTATCCACCTTCTTCAGCACCATTTTGAGTTTTGCTGCACGTGTTACAAGAATCCAGTCATGTATGCGTACTGACGAGTACAAGGAGAACATTCGCGTTCTCTTACATGACGATTTCATTAAACAGGTATCTTTGGCCAGCGGGTTCATTTCAAAGTGAATATTTCAAGCGAGTGATTTTGGCGAAAAACTCGGGAAAAAAGATTAACATGGAGCCAATCTTACCGGCTTTTATTGATGTTGGAGAGCAGGACCAGGTATATTTCTGATAATGTGTTTAATGTTTTTCATTTTAACAATTTACGCTTGTTTTAGTTGGTTGATAAGTTGATTTAAGGCAAAACTGATTTTGTCACGTGTACCAATAATGAAAAGCACCGTACATGTACATGTAAAATTGTTCGGTCTTTCAACTAGACATCGCTGCTTCATTGGCGTGTCTTTGCTTTAGAGCCACTTTCGATGAAAATTTTATAAGCGTATGAGCAAACTCGTGAAATGATCAGCGATATATGTCCTTCATATTAAAGCCATGCCACAGTACTGTACATGTATTCTATGGATAAAAATCGGTAGAGGGAAACCACCGAGCCGAAACCTTGACTGTATTTATACCTAATCGTACCTTTTTGGTACACTTCGTGGGCATATCAGGCGAGTTTGGTCGAGCCATCGTTCGTATTTTGGCAAGACGTAGTCAAGCCAAAATACCCATGGCGAGACCAAAGGAGCCTGATGTGCTGCCGACGGGTGCCAAAAAGGTACGATTAGGTATTTACCGTACCCAAATTCAGCCCAAAATCCGGTGATATTTTTAGCAGTTACGATAATAAAATCTGTGTGGCCTGTGAGGAGAATAATACGAGTCAACAAACTGTGCAAAAAGTGATGAATCAAAATAATTTTACTTTGAGTTTTATACAGCAAACAAAGTGAGAAATTGTGGTAGCAAAATATGTGTAAAACCCTGCTCTGCAAAACTATTATAGGCATTTGAAAACGAGAAAATTACAGTGTATGCCGAAGAAATCATTTTACAAGTCTTGTCTCGAGGGAAAACACATAAATAGTGTAAATGTCACATGGAAGCTTCAAATACTCGCTTCAGCAGTTCAAACATTCAGTTGGAGGAACTTTTGGAATTAGACGTTAAGTTGACATTAATGGTTGCATTTTCAAACTTTGCAACGTAAAATCGTGTGATATCAGGTCAGTGACTTGATATCGTAGGATATCAGGACAGTAGACTAGGCTTCTGATTGGCTAATTGCAAATTTAGGTATGGTAATGATTGGTTCCGTGTGATCAGTTTTATAGTTGAACATTATGGATTTACAGGGACCTTTGCCTTGATGTCAACCCCCACCCTCTTCCATGGATGGCTACGTACATGTACTGTATAGAAATTTGTTGAAGGCACAAAATAAATCGATTTGTGTATTCTTTCTAAAGGCCCAGGAGATCAGAAGTTACTTGAAATCCTGTGGTGCTGACATAAAAGAGGAAAGTACGACTCCATTACATGCAGACTTAGAACAGCTGTTGTCAGCCTGTGATATTAATTTTAAGAATGAATCAGGTTTGTTCTGTAATAATTATATTATATTTTCAATTTGAGTTTATTTATTGATTTCAGTTTCATAACTGTCTGAACAATTAGTACATGTACATGTATAGACTTTCTGGAATCTGATACAATTTAAATGTTAACTCCCCAGCTGCGAGGATACATTTTGGCCTTTTTTCTATCAGAAAAGGAATTTTGTCAGTGTCTCCTAGTTTCTTAGTTTAAAAGATTTAGTGGCATATACTGCCAGTTTCTAGCTCTGGTTTTTGTAGTGGCCAGCTTCAAGCTGGTAAAAAATCGCAGGATTCTGAGATGGTCGTGTTAGCCTCCACAGCTCCCAGCTCCCAGCTCCCAGCTCCCAAGAAATTTCCAATATTGAACCACTCACTACTAGAAATGCTTGAAAATAAAGAGTAAATGTAAATACACTGTACAGCATATTGGGCAAAAAATCACCCAGTGGCTTTGCCACTTTCTTTTTTGATACAAAAATGTAATAATTACAATTATTATTGTAAAGCTGTAACATATTTTTTTTTAGTGAAATATATTTTATTTAGAGTCTTTCATATTCACGAGTTTGCTCATGTGAGCCTTTGGTTTTCTCTTTTCAAAGAACTTGAAGGTGTGATGAACAGTATGCTATCCTGATATTGGTGGTTACAGAAAAGAGAGATGATTTAATCAGGAAATTCTGTAACAAAGTTGTTGAAGCAACCTCAGAAGAAGACACATCATTGAGTAGACTAAGAATGTAAGTCGCTAAAAATAATAATAAATGTCTGGCTTTCATTTTTTTGGGACCATACTTAGCTCAGCTCATATCAGTGGTGGATGGATAATATGGAGTTGTTATGGTGTTGTCAGAGAAGTGTGCTTAAACACACAGTCAATTCTGAGAGAAAACCCAGTTATGCTCCTTGTCCTTTGACGTGCAATTTTGAAGAATTCATGTGTAACTTTTTACATACACACTTACATGTATGTCTGTTACTCCCATGTAATGCTTCAAAATTGAGTGTAATATGGCATCTTTACTCACATGTTACAGCTGTGCATGCATGTGCATGCATTTTCCATGGCCTACACTACACAGAACACTTGTCGAAAACAATGCATACTTGTCAAAAACATTACGTACTGAAAATCTTTACTAAGGAGCGTAAAATTTACCGACTATTGACCAATCAGAACACTGTATTTTTATAGCTGTCCCGAATAGTAAAGTTTACTGGTGCAAGTAAACTTTACCAACAGCTGTTTATGAAAGAGCGGCTTTATAGTGGCCAAAGGAACGAAACAATGGTATGATTTTGTCAACTGTCTTAATAAAAAGGTTGAGGAAATGTTTTAACACCAAAAAAATCGTTTTCTACAATGAAGGATAGTGCACTTTTTGCCAGAGATATTGATACGAAAATTTATATTTCTTCTTGAATGTCAATAATGTTATCTTAACCCCAAGGGCACTCTTGTTGACAAAGCTATCATTCTACTTTACATTTGCCATTTTGCAGTGGCATAAATATATATCGGTTTAAGCAATTTTCCGTATAACTTGGTTGCAAAAAGTCTCTTTCCTTTCCTACAAGATACTCTTATGGCAAATATTGGAAGCTTTATCGAATTGCAACTCTTCATTGCCGCTAAATAATACGATTACACGCGAACCCGTTTTGCTAATATTCAGCTACATGTATGAATATAAAATTTTGTGACCACAGAATTGCATGTAATACATATTTACTTCGTTCAATTACATGTACTGTTATTCTGTAGGTACAGAAATTTTATGCTGTGAAGCTCAGCTTTTGTTGTGCGATGGAATAATTAGCTGCCGATCTCTCGGTAAACTTTACTCGCAGTGTCGTACGCAAGATTGATCGCGCGCCAATTATAAAGCCAAATTATCTTGTAAACAATATTTATTTTGAAGTTCTACTTTTTTATCCTTCAAAGGTGCTAAGTTAATTTCCATTTTAACTGCAATGGAATACCATGCTCTCCCGAAAAAAATTATACTCTCTCTTGACTTTACATGCAGAATGGAAGATTACGGTACGCTTCCTATGAAGTCTGAAATGCTCACGAAAAAAAAAAAAAGGAAACAAGATGAAACTACGCTTTTAGCCGTTTTAAATGGTCCGGCGAGACACAAAGTTTGTTGTATGTTCTAATAAAATGTTGACTGAATTCACGATGCAAAATATCAGTCACTTCTTAACTTGCAGACTAACATGGCGCCTGTTAGTCAAAAGTCCCGATAACCTTTTGGGCCCAGAGCTACATACATGTAATATGTATTTTAATGTCAGAATCCCTAGAATAGTGATGCAGCGTTTTGCCTGTTTACAAACCAGCCTGATTTGTTTTGTCAACTCAGAATTTTAATGCTTAGCTTTCAAAACCAACAAAATTTAAATCTTTATAAGCTATGTAGGCACGTAAAATTGGCTTTTCGGGTCCGAAAATGTTATTGGACAGGAGTCATTATCCCAGTGAATAAGAGTTACTGAAAATAACTCTGCCAAGGACTCTCTTTCATTAAGACTTGGGTCCCCGAAGTGTCCAATATAGGGAAAGTTAACTGTATTGTGTATGTTGTAGTTCAATTTTATCCTTGGTTCAATTTTGATTTTCCTTTGTTTTACATTTATTATCATATATTAGCATAGAAAAGAACAATAGAAAATCAAAATTGAACCAAGGGTAAAATTGAACTACAACATGTACATGTAGATGAATGTCTAAGAAGTATAAAAAGGATTAACTTCTGTTAATTTGCTGGTACAAGTGCCATGCAATACTTCTAACACATGTATATATTTATATAATAAATTAATATAAATTATATTATCATTTTTGTCACCAGACTTAGCATCCTGTTGAACTGGCTTCATGAAAGAGATCCTGTCAGATATGATGTTTACTGCACACAAATAAAGGTGGCAAGCAAGGCTGGCATGATTGATCAAATTACTGTGTCTTTGGATAAGGTACAATTACTTTGTAAACAGCTTTATTTATTTTAATTTTTCCTTTACATCTTGCTCCCTTGGCTGATTGAACCATCGCTAATCATTCACAACAACATTTTTCAAGGTAAAATCCTGGTTAAAGATGTGGGAAGTTGATGGTGAGAAGTCCAGAAACATTTACAGACTGCTTTTTGATGCCCTAACAGAAGACAGACAAAGGCAAGTTATTCTAATAACACATAGAATCACCTGGCCAATGACAACCAGTCCCTAGTTGACAGTCAACAGTAATAATAATATTGTCCTTGAAAATAAAAAACCGTTAACAGTCACAATCTTAAAATCTTAGGGTTACCTACCATAGAGTTCCAAAAGTAGCCCCCTGGAAGTAACATTAATTTTCGGACCTTTCTAGTGATACCCAAAAGTAATGCCCTATCCGAAAGTTACGGTCCACCCAAAAGTAACGGCCCCACAAAAGTAATAGTCAAATTGAAAATACCATACTGAGGTCTGACGTCTCCATGCAGATGGAATAGCTTAGTATTTTACTGTACAAGAATGCAGAGGAATGCTGAAGAATCAATGAGAAAGTTTATAACGCGGCTGTGTTTATCATTATTTTTTTTCCAATTATTCGTGAATTCAGGTACCCAAAGATAACGGCTACTCAGTAGCGACTACGTACCGAAGGTTACAGTCTCTTACGCCTGCTATTCTGAAAGTAACAGGTGCCACCACTTTCAGAACTCTATGGTACATGTATTATGAAAATCATTGGAGTAGTAGTACAGTGTACATCTGTTAAACAGTCATTTGAGATTTGAAGTGGTAACCACTCATTTTTTGCTGTTAACAATTTAAAAGTGTGTAACTTTCAATAATTATTATTACCGGTATTTTGTTTTTGTGGTCATATGTGTCTCAATAACCTCAAATCCCAGCAGGATACACTATTGGAACACTGTCAGCACTATCAGCAATACATGTACATGTTACCAATAATAGAAATGAAGGTTTCCTCACTAAATGTGCATAATTATACATGTAGTCTGTGTTACAGTACATGTACTTGATACTTTTCTCGCCTTGTTACAGTGAAGAAGCAACCAAGGTAATGGTGGAGCTCCTCAGGACATATTCAGATGAGAATGCTTCAGAAGTTAAAGATGATGCCAAGAACTGCATAGTAAGCCTGCTGGGAAGAGCAAATGTTCTGATAATGGACTTCTTGCTGACGCTCCCTCCGGTAGCAGCATTACAGGGTGAACCTATCTACCAGGTACATTGTATTGAAAGGTTGTGGTTCTAAACAAAGAAAAATGGTAAATTTTATGCTCATTACAGCCATGCTCTGTCACGCATGACCAGTAATCCACAAGACTGAAATGAACATTTGAATATTTCTTTGTAACGTCCGAGATTTGAATGAAACCTTAAAGATCTCTCCTGAAAACACTTTGAAATTCACAAGTTAACGGCAAAATAACATCGCTACACACATAAAAAACCTAATATTGTTCGGATATGTAACATTCTTATTATTTATAGTACGTATTATTTTTTAAGTGTATAATTTTATTATTTTGTTATTTATGGTGTCCCCAATTAGCAACACCATGCTCCAAAAGTTATACGACACTTGAATAAAGTTTATTATTTTATTTACTGTTATTTCAAATAAAAATGATATTTTGTTGCTGTTTGTTTCCGAAAATGCGGTAAAATTCTCATGGGAATTACGAATCTCTGAATGAATTTACAAAACCGACGGGTAAACTTGAAAACTCCATTAAGATTTTCAAAAATACCGGTCACGTGTGACGGAGCATGGCTGTAATGAAATGACAAAGATGTACAGGTGATGTTCAACATGTCACGATCATGGGACAAAGAAAAAATTCTGAGTCCTGTGACTTTCCATTCACTTGTTGGATGCTCTAACCACTGAGCTACATGTATGAGAGACTCGTGGTAAGCTAGCCCATATAGTAGGTGTATATATGTTGGTTCTGTTATCAAATTAAAAGAGAGTGAGTTTATGTTTGTCAGAAAGAGAACACCAAGGAGATAATAATATTAACAACTCTTCACCCAAGTGGAAGTGACACCACTGGCCACCAACACTGAGGTGAATAGTTCTTTTAGTATGTACTAACACAGTGAGCTAAAATAGCGCGAAAATGATGATTTGTAACTCATTGTTCCTGTCAACGATTACAATTTTCGCATGCAAATTGCTTGGAGGTGAATAGTACTTGCTATCCTGAGTTTCGGTAGGCAATCAGAGTGCGGCAACAACGCTATCCACTGTTTTAGTATGTACTAATCAATGTTAAGATAAGATTTTGTCATTATTTTTTTATAATTCCTTTTAGCTTCTTGACATCTTTGTTTCTGGGAGGCTGTCTGACTACATGGAATTCTATGAAAAGAACAAAGAGTTTGTGGATTCTTGTGGTAAGATGTTGGTTTTTACAATAGTGTAATTATGTAGCTCCAATCTTTGAGTCTGTAGAAAACAGAGCCCCTTATAAGTTTCACCATTCATATCAAAGCAAGAGCATCACTTTTCTGTGTTACTGTTTATTGTGAGCTCTAACTTTTAAGCCTGTGGACAGAATCTCCAAGTGTGAGTCACCAATTAATGCAAAGTCCTTGAGAAGTACTTGGTGCTGTATGTTTTTGTCATTTTGCAAAACAAAAAAATTTTGATTCTTTTTTGTTGTTGTGATACTGTATGCAAAAATAATACTAATAAGCATGTAAGAACTACATGTATCTGCGTTGTATTGTTTTTGAGAAAATTGACGGCAAGGTAAATGCAAGTGATGGTTGATTTTTGAACTAAGAGTTTTTTTGATAATAAAAATCCATGAAATTCTTGCAAGATTGAGCTTCCTATCATCTGTCTTTTGATGCTGACCGACCGACCGACCGACCTACCTACCTACCTACCTACCTACCTACCTACCTACCTACCTACCTACCTACCTACCTACCTACCTACCTACCTACCTACCTACCTACCGACCTTCCTACCTACCTACCTACCTACCTACCTACCTACCTACCTACCTACCTACCTACCTACCTACATGTACCTACCTACTATGACTGAGGCTTATTTGAATTCATAGCGAATTAAAGACACACTCACTGCCCTGGCTAAAAAATATGTGGTTTTCATGATTATGACTAGGCGATTGTTTTAAGCTTGCTTTATTATCTTGAAAAAAAGGAAGAGCAAATTGCCAAAAGTAATGAAAGTAAAGAAATATGAACTAAAAAGACAAAATGACAGCTAAAAGGGCCTAAATTCCACCAGAATGGGAAGTTTGATTTCTTGACCGCCTGTCACATAATCAAATTTCATGAACTGTAATCCACTTCCATCCTTGCAATCCTGCACTTTATCTCCAAACTACTGCTTCTGTTTTGCTCTATAGAATCTTTTTATCCAATTAAGTTGTATATTTGGTAGCATTTGGTGATAAAGTGTATATAACAAGGAAAAAAGATAAGCGAAATTTTATTATTTCAGTGGGACAGTGTGACCACATATTTGTATATCTTTGATTTCTTTTCCAGGTTTGTCTCATGAAAAGAACCTGCATAAAATGCGTGTTTTAACGTTCATGTCAATTGGTGAGAGCAAATCAGAAGTAAGCTTCGATGACATCTGCAAGGAGCTTAACCTTGGTGTTGATGAAATTGAGGACTTTATAATTGAAGGTTTGTTTGGGCATACTTAATAAGCGCAATGGTTATGAAACCTGAGAAATTTTCTTGTTCGTTGTTTTTTTTTTTTTTTAGCGTTTTTCTGCTTTGACCGTGCACAACCACAATTGAATTTGAACTTTGTTCAAGCAACTTACCGATAGAAATGTTTCCTTCAAGTTATTCAGTGTGTGATCGAATATAAAACATGTGCACGCTTGTAGTACTTTCAAGTAATATATCAAACATGAGACACAGTGTTTCATCACAAGATCGAACACTGAGTCTAAGAGAGTTGAAAATTCTTTTAGGTGTTTGATCTTGTGATGAAATACTGTGTTGAATGTTTGATATTGCTTCTCAAACAAAATGATTTTAAAAGAAGAAATTTAGGATGCAAAAATGAGGAGTGTTCATCTGATTTCCAAACACTCATTAAACATTAATTTCCTTTGCATTTTCTTCATGAATTATTAATGAGTTTGAGAACATCATTTGTAGCTCGTTTGTTATTTGCCATTGGAGTCTTCAATGTTTCATAACCAGTCCCTGGACTAACTATGGTGTGATTCTTGTTTGTATCTGTTTGATAAAAGTATCTTGTCCATTTTGTTTGCATATGCCTAAGGGCTGGTTCCCACTAGCGACGTAATCGGAAGCGGAGTCGGAGTCAGAAGCGCAAGGAGCCTTACAATCTAGTGGAAATTGAAAAACGGAGTCACAATCGGAATCAGAGGCTCGACGGAATCGGAAGGATCAGAAGGTTTCCTTTTTCTTCCGATTCCGCCTCTGCTTCCGTCGCTTACCATCCACTTCCGTCGTTTTAATTTCCACTAGATCGTAAGGTTCTTACGATTCCGGTTCCGCTTACGTCGCTTACGTCGCTAGTGGGAACCAAGCTTAAATCGTGGGAGCTTGACACAATATATACATGTACTTCATTCCTAGGTTTTGAATGTTTTTATTCGTCGTTCTTTTTTTCTTTTTTGTTTATCAGCTCTTCGCTCAAAACTCATTCGCACAAGGATCGACCAAGTTAACAAAAAAATCATCATCAGGTATTACAAAATGCTGCTAAGTAAAATTAGAACGTCTCGTTTAGTAACTGCTGCAA
>JAJLRJ010000009.1:20244709-20259709 GCA_024195265.1 Dendrophyllia cribrosa
GGGGGCAGATGGTTCCACTCTAGGACAGTGCGAGCAAAGAATGATGCTCTGTAACAACTATTGAGCGCTAGGATATTCCTGACGTGGTGTTGACCTTGGGATTGTCTAGTAGCACGCCCACTCCTGACCAGAATCTGACTTTCAACGTCCACAAGGCCGTGGACAATCTTATACATCAGGGATAGGCGGCTGACAGCCCTGCGCGTTTCGAGGCTCTGCCATCCGAGATCGCATATCATTTGCGTGAAACTAGATTATCTTTTGTAGTCGCCTTTTACAAAACGTGCGGCCCTACGCTGCACCACTCTCTTTGGTAATCTTTTTTTATTATTCTAATGACTATTTGTATTTTCAGAAAATATAAGTGGTCGATCACTACGTAGGCTAAAGCTCGGGACACACTAGGCGACAAGTTGCAGGGATACTGCGATAAGCCGCCTCGTGTGCACTACTCAAGAGACATGTCGCTGAGTCAAGACGCTTGCTCAGTGTACATGAAGGGATTTCACACAAAGAATCCTTCATTATGAGGAGGTAGCCGGGAACTAGTTTTCAAATACAAGATGGCAGACTAGATGACCCTTTTCCATTGTTTTCTTTTTTTGTTATTTTGTCACAGGGACAGGTCGCATGAACAATGCACACAGAGCGACAATGAAAATTTGCAGCCTGCCGCAGAAACAAACTTCTGTTGTAGCAACAAGGATTTTTCATTAAAATGGGCATGTTACATGAAGGGAATTGCCACTGCGACCTGTCCCTCCGTCATGTCTCTACAAACTGTCAACTGGTGTGTCCCGACCTGTCGACAAGTAGTATTTTCTCACGATAAACCCAATTGTCTTTTTACAGGACAATAATGGAAGCTTTGAAGTCATTACCGTCCTGCCCTCGTCTTAGCGACCCAGCCATAAACAAACCCGAGAGCTTAAATGAATGGTTAGAGTTGATCGGCCTTTCGGAGTACTTTGATGTATTTCAACATAACGGCTTTACTTCAATGGACAGAATACACATGCTCTGGGAAGTGGAACTTACTTCGGTTAGTTACCAATTGGAGTTTTGTGAGTACACACCACACCCCATATGTTTTGGTTGTTCTCGCACTTTCACTGAAGACAATCGCATTGGAGAGCACCTGAAGAGAGATGTTAGGGCCCAACTGGCGGTCAGACACCTCATTGAGACTTAAATAACGTATTGTCGACACTCTTAGTTTTATTTTCAATAAATTTTTAAGTGTAAAAAAAGAAAGTATACAATTTCCTCCCTCCGGATTAAACCTGTGACCTCTACTAGGCTTAGGCTTACAGAGCCTACACTACTGGACTCCTACACTACCAGAGTACCACCAAGCTTCTTGGGTTGTTTAGGCCTAAATTTAACTATATGAGCTACTAACCCTAACCCTAACTGAAAGCTAACCAACTGATCCATTGTTTACGTTTATATATATATTTTTTAATTGTCAATAAGGTGTCCGATTTCCTTTTGGGCCCTCTCATCTATCACTTCAAGTTTCCAACATATATTCGTGGTAAAAATAAGAAAATTAATGAAAGAAGTCGTCTCAACTATTTTTTGACGCCGATTGCAGGTCTGTAAGTCCAGATCCGGCAATTCCCAACGGTTTGTTGCTGTGACCCTTGCAGTGTCTGTCATATTTTGAGTCCTTGAAACACTGTCACTGACACGTTCGTCCTTTGATTTTGAAATATCATTGCATTCTTACCTTAAGTTAGGTAATTATTTGAAAACATGATGTTGAATTCCTTGCTGGATTGTTAGGTTTTGGAAGTAAACTCGCTTGGTCACCGGAAGAGAATCCTTACTTCGATAAAAGAAGATATCAAAGAACCAGAAAACCAGGAAGAACCGGATGTAAGTGTTTGACAAAACAGAGAATTAAATTGTCTTCTTCAATAGAGCGGTTTTCACTTGAGTGTCGTCCTAAAATCAAAACTACAGCAATTACTCTGGCCAATCACAACAGAGACAGACAGTCCAATGAACCAATCAGAATTCGAAGCAAATACATGTAGCCAGCGTCAAGCGCGGGAAAACGCGTGCAAGCAAGTCATGATTGGTTTTGGTTTTACTTCTGATTGGTGATAAAGTGGAACGAGATTTCTTAGCCAATCACAAAGCGTAGCAATTGAAAACGTCTCTATCACGTGGATAGTTTCCTGCAGATACTTACTCCATTTTTATGCATTAATTTATTTACTTTAGGATTCAAGTCTGTATGTGAGCAGCGCTCAACTTGCAGCACAGTTAGCCGAGCTTAAGATGTATTGCCCGGATGAAAAACCGCAAACCGTGCCAACCCCGACGGCGACAAACGCAGACGACTTAATGGCAGCCGCTGAAGATATGATGGCGGGCGACCAAAAGGTATAATGTCATTCAAGCCTCGCTTTCAAATGCAGACTTATCATGGAAGCCTCTGCTTGAAATTGAAGATCTTTCAACGCACATGCGGGAAGTTCGATAACTTACGCAGTATTTTCGTCCCCAGGAGATCAAGCCTAAAACAAAACAAAAAAAGTCGAGTAAGTGGAAGCACGACTCATCGGTGCTGATAAAAGGCTGCGTGAATTATTCAACTCTGGTTAGTGTACAATTTCTTGCCTATATTAATAAATTGGTTGTAGCATAACAATCGCTTTGGCACAAATCTCTCAGAAACACTATTCAAAAAGTTAATCTGTAGTCATCTTAAGTCCTGGTAAATACTGCGGTAAAATTTAAGAGACGCCATGTTAAAAGGTCAGCCAACTCTGGGAATAACGTTTCAAGTGAGTTTGGTATTCTCTAAAAACAATACGTTTGAGTTTATGTGAGTCAGGATTGGGCATTTTTTTTGAGAAAAAGCGAGAAATAATTTTAAGTCTTTGTATGAAGCAAACTGGAAAATTGTAAAATGAAATAATCACTGTGTATTAAGAGCGGTTTTCATCGATTGTCGTCAAACTCAAATCACTCTGACCAAACACAACAGATGCAGACAGTCCAATAAACTAATCAGAACTCGAAGCAAACTCGTGTAGCAGGCGCCAAGCGCGGGAAAACGCGTGCAGGCAAGTCACGATTGGTTTTCCTTTTACCTCTGATTGGTTGAGAAAGTGGCGCGAGATTTTTTAGCCAATCACAAAGCGTAGTAACACGAATTACTTGCGACACTCAATTGAAAACCGGTTTATTTTTTCTTTTCTAGTATCTGGGGTCGCATGCGGTCAAGACGATCACCGGGCTGGAATCTACCATTGAGGCCTGCCGTAAAATGAGGGTAAAGTGAAGTAGTTAGTTTGGTCCTGCTTTGTCTAAACGCTCCGTATTTCAGTCCTTGACGTTTATGTTGTGCATTTTATTATATTTCAGCTGTCCACAGCTAAGCTACAAAAAATTCCTTCGGTGATTTTGTCTGTGTCGATAAAAGGAATCAAGTTCATCGACGCCAGGTCTAAGGTACGTTTATTCTATTCTAGTTTGAATTAGTGGTATAGTAATGATTCCATAGAAAAACGCTGATGATATTTAATATTAATAACACTTCTGAGTTGAGTTGCATAAAACTTAACGCCGGGTGTAACTGCTAGCGCCAGAAAGTTCAGCTCATTCAAACTCTCTTTTTAACGTCCGATTGTAGCAACAACGGCCGGCGCTGTTTTACGCAACTCGTCCCTGTTTTTTGTTTAATGTTGTTTGCTTGTTTGTTTTGGTGATGGTGATGTCGATGATGATGATGATGATGATGATGATGATGATGATGATGATGGTGAAGGTGGTGGTGGTGATAATGATGATAATGATGACGGTGACGATGATGATGACGGTGACGGTGACGGTGACGGTGACGGTGACGGTGACGGTGACGGTGACGGTGACGTGATGGTGCTGGTGATGGCGTTGTAGGTGATGACGTTTAAAAAACAAATAAACAAAGCTGTAAATTAAGTAGTGATCCGCATAAGAAGGAAAGTGCTAACGGCAGCGCACGATGGAATGTCAATTTTTTTCATCGTTACAACTAGTGATCTCATTGGCCTAGACTCAACGACCGCTAAAAAGTTAGGTTTCAAGGTGCATTTTGTTTGACTTTTTAAAGGTTTCATGTAATTTAAGACCCAATCACAAAACACGCAAATTTTTAAACAAATTGTATTTGAGGAACTTCATCAAAGAAGCAAAATTGTTAGCTATTGTCTTCTGCTATTCTGATTGGTTAAGCACGAACATTTCCTAAAATTTATCTGACGCAAATGGATTTTCTTTATTTTTATACTAAAATATAATTATAAACCATTAGCTCCTCCTCTGTTCTTGAAATCAAAGACATTCTTTGTGAGAAAGAGCCAATGTCGCAGAACAATGAAGTTTACTGTAGTTCTTATGTGGAGCGTTACTTAAAAAATGGAATCTTGTGATGATGGTGCCAGCGATGGTGATGATGGTGATGATGATGACGATAAAAGCAAACAAACAAAGCTTCACATTAAAAAAAATAGAATCTTGTTTTTTGACATTGTTAACATGACAATGCAAAAGAAAACAAGTTACTAAATATAACTACTCTGTTTTGTAGATTATGGTCAGCCACCACGACATGAGGAATATATCATACATCACACAAGATCCAGAGGACAAAAGAGTGTTCGCTTACATAGCGAAGGATTCCAAAACGGAGAAACATTACTGCCATGTTTTTAGGGTGGATTCTTATGTGAGTCAACACCTTGTTTACTCTCTCTGAGCGGACACCCTCTCTCGTGAGCGGACAGCTCCACTTACGGCCACCTAGACAAAACACCGTTTGAACTCTTCGCTTATTCCCGCGCTGTCGGGAGGAGTGTTTATTATTTGCTCTCGATTCGGTGCGTTTTCGCACTCTAAAATGTCGTCGGTTCGTTCCATTTATTGAACTACGGAACTTCGTAATTCAGGAGCAATGTCTATCGCGGTACTGATTGAGTATGACTCGAACAACGCGACTGTAGCTTGTGGCCCGCGCCACAGGCAACCCAAACATTTCGTGCAATATAAGTCTGCAATACACAGCGTCGATGCTTGCAGAAGATAAATACGGAAATGTGCTGTAATTGTTTCACGCTTTGCTTGGTCAGTGGACTTGTTTCATTATTATTCATATATAAAAATTCGCTATCCAAAGATCACTCGTTTCCGTAGTGTAGTAGTTATCACGCGCGTCTAACACGCGCAAGGTCACCAGTTCAAGCTTGGTCGAAAACATTCATTTTTTCTTTTTTACTTAGAATGGTATATCTATTGTTATAATTCCTTTTTAAAAATTCAACTTGTACACTTGGACTTATTTTCTTTTCTTTTAGTTTCTTGATGCTCTCGTTATATTTTCGTCCGTTTTCGCTTTCAGCTAGACCCTGGCGCCACATTGCATTATGCCTCCGATCTTACATTATCCAGTTGAGTTCAGCACCACTTATGAAAAAATTACAACACTGACATTAAAAAAGTAATTGTGACATTGCCTGTCAAAAGATGGCTGCCATGGAAATGTCACCTGTCATTCACAGAAATATGTGTGATGGGTATGCCTAATTTTATCAGCGCCCTTATTAAAGAAATAAAAAACGCGTCGAGTGCATTATTGAGTTATATGAGCACGCGGGAATTTTTAAGAACACGAGAGAAGTGCAGAGAAGCACGAGCCAAAGGCGAGTGCTTCTCGCACTTCTCGAGTGTTCTTAAAAAATCCCAAGTGCTTATATAACTCAACAATGCACGAGGAACAAGTTTTTTTATTTCTTTTAGAAAATAAAAACGGTTGTAATGAACCTTACGTCACGCGCGTGCTTTATCGAGTTATAATGAACTCGTTTTAACCAATCACAGCGCGCGCATTTCCTTGAGCATTTTATAATTCCTATTATGTGGTTACTTGCTCTATTTTCGTTTCGCGTTTCCCTCGGCAGCGGTTTACCAAAACAAAACGAAAGTAGAGCCTGATCGCAGGATGGAGCTCATAAAACTGCCACACAAGTACCCCTAAGCGTACAGACTTTTTTTTCTTACTTAGGTACAAACTGAATTTAAAAATTGACTAAGTGCTTTTATCTTTCTCTCTTGTTAAGGCTATGTCAGATGAAGTCACGATGTCCATAGGACAAGCATTTGAGGTAATGTCAATGTACAATACAGCTGAATGTCTCCAAACGATCTTCTCAGTGTTTGAACCATTCATGAAAAAAAATCGAATAACTCGTGACTGTTTTTTGTGTTGCAGCTGGCCTTCAGTCATTTCGTGCAGGTTCAGAATCGCCGCTAATTTGAAGAGAAAGACATGGTGTCGGGAGAGGTTGTATAGTATTCTGGGAGGCAACTTTAAACGACAGCTGTAGTGTCACAAGCCGATACTTGTCAGTGAGGAAAGGACAGATCAGACTTTTCATAGCCAAAGAATGACGTATAGGACGTTAGCGGATATTTGCAGCAAGATCAGTTCGTTGTATCAGTATAACAGTGGTGGATATTTCAATAGAAAACAGTTAAGTGCACTTAAGTGTGTGCAGATATTAAGGCATACTGATGTATGTACAAGAAACACATAACCATCTTTTTTGGAAAACCCTCGTAAACGGCTTACCACGGCAAGTCCTAAACGTTTATTAAAGTACCGAATCTTGCCAATTAGTTACTTGGTTCAAATACCGAATCTTGACTTACTCTAAGTCTTATCCGTTGTTTATTATTTTGTATAGGTCCATATAGTAATTATAGTTTTAAAATATTTTGTTTTGTTCATGTTCATACAATAATTATTTTCCTGAAACAGATTATTTTATAAATATATATTTTTCTATAATGCAATTGATCGATTCACTGATTACTTAAGATTTATTTTTTAAAAAAATCATTCACGGGAGGATCTATTAAACTTGATATAAATCTTAGCCACGACGTCAAATTATCATCATGACCTTTGGCAAGTACTTAGACCTTGTTTAAAAAATCGGCCCAAGTGTGGACTGAATTTTCGCGTGTTTAATTTGCGATAATAACAAAAAAAAATCTAGCGCGAAAAATAAAGGCATTAGGATATTTTAAATTATAAAATTAGTATAAGCAGAGATTTCTTTATACTAATAAATGACTTGCATGGTGTTCCTGTACTAATAAAATGTCCCCTGGTATGGAATGGGCAATGAGAACGTAGAACACGTTTACGTAGGTTATTAAAATTATTTTGTACAAAGGTAATTAAATAAAGATGGCTTAAATTGGTGGTTTGCACGTCTACCATGTTGAAAATCAGAACAGTGAAATTTCCACCCTTTGAGATTAAAACTTATTTTTATGTTAACGATTTCTATTGTTTTTGACCATGACTGTTATGTATACAACCTATACGCGAGTTTCCTTAAACATGTGCTTTACAATCGACTTTACTCCTGGCCTCGGTTGTTAATTCTTATTCACTAGACAGTGAGTCATCCGGTGGATAGCCCTATCCATCTTCTGAAAAACCGGGCACTGTTATAAAACGTGGACAGTTAATCGAAAACTGACAACTTGACTTGTAAGCGAGTTTCCTGAAACGTGCTTTATAATCGACTTCACTCCAATTATAAAACGTGGATAGTTAAATGACAACTGACAACTTGACAGTCAGTCCATCTTCTTTTTAAGTTGATCGTCTTCTTTTTCGTTTTTCATCGCGAGGGTTTGTAAGTGGACGGAAGTAATTGCATCTCATCTTCCTTTGTACGCAAATAACAAATCGTTAATTAACCCTTTAAGCCCCCAGTAGTGATCAGTATCAAATTTCTCCTTGATATATCAATGCTTTATCAATCAGAGAGGTCATAAGAATTAAGGATATGATCAACTAGATGAATTCTCTTGATATTTAACAACTTCTCCCAGCTACTTCTATAAAAAATGTATGGACACAAGAAAGGAGACTTTGCATTTTGATCTTGGGATAAAAGGGTTAAAGGAGCCGGCTGAGAAGAAGGGAAGACTCGGTGCATGTGAGAGTGATGAGCGCGTTGGACTTTAGACCCGATAGTCGGTGGGTCGAGTCCTAGTCTCTGCCGTCGTGTTGTTTCCTTAGACAAGAAACTTTGCCATGGCAAAAAATTGGATGACATTTGCCTCTAATTTTTTAACTCGTCCCCAGACCCCCAATTTGACCCTTAAAATCACAGCGAAAACGGCATTTTTTGAAGGGAAAATCAAAATTTCGCCCATTTATGAATTACTTTTCGGAAATCCACACTCGGATTCCAGTAATTTAGCTATTATTCTATCTGGGAACGTTAAAATATTTTAATAACTTAAAAAAAGTCCCGTCATTTTGACCTTGAAGTAACCAATGTCACGTAAAGGCTTGTATGGAGTTCAACCGCGCGGTCATCGCTTTCAGCGGTATAACTCATTTTAATAGGCGTGATGTCAACATCCACACTCGGTTTTGAAGAGACTGGGATCTAGTGATCATTTTGGTGGGAAGTATGATTTAATTGGAGGGGAAAAACCGTCATTTTGCCATTTTTTCAGTGCAATATGCTTCGACTGAGCCCATTTTGGCTTCTATTGGTGACTTGCGCGGACTAGCGCCCAGGCCGTTCCAGCTCAACTGCGCATGGGTAATAGTTCATTTTAGTAACGCGCACGCCCGGAGCAAATGTCCACTTTCAGGGGGCAATTTTTTGGTATGCACATTGTCTCTCTCCATATAGGTGTATAAATGGCTACCGGCGACAAAATGCTGGGACTAACCTTGTGATCGACCAGCATTCCATCCAGGGAGGGAATAGCAATCCCCCTAACCCGGTTTCCGTGCTCATGAAGCAACTAAGCTCCAGCCGAGTGGGCTGCCTGTGGCTTGTGTCCAACTTTACCCTTTACTTTACTGAGTTCAGTTGTTAAAGAATTGCAACTTCGTTGTTCGTTTCAATTTTTTTATTTTTGTGAAGCAACAACTGCTTCTATAACTAAACATAACATCAAAGCAATTTTACTACGATAGTATACTTATTTTCTTTAAAGCTCTTGATCGCATTCTGGAGGCAGTGACATGCCCTAGGTGTTTTCACGATCTTGCTGCGAAAATCTTCACCTAAGAAACTATAGAATCATAGAAAACTTGATATTGATCTGAACGTAGCCAACAAAATATTTACAAAAACTAATATTTCAACCTAAAAAAAACTATATACACAAAAAAGCACATTCAACTAGAGTTTCTGGAAAAGAATAATTTGCCAAAACGCGCTATTTTTTTTAATTAACTAACATTCTTGCTTGTTGATGAAGAACATATTTGGCATGGTGAGCTGCTTGTAGCTGGCGTTTCTCTTGCTGATGAAATACTCGTCAACCAGGCATGAGATTCAATATCTTCAATAGTAATTCTTGCTTTGAAATCTAAGAGTAACATGCTTCGTATAAGATCCTTGCAGTCTTCAGAAATTGGTTGTTTTGGTTTATGGAATGTAACCCCTCTCTTGATCTGCTGTAGTAACACCTTCGTATCAGAATCATCAAAAGGCATCCGTCCCGTGACCATCGTGTAAAGGACCACGCCCATGCTCCACACATCTGCTTTTTCACCATCGTACGGTATACCTTTGAAAATTAGATAGAAAAATATTAAGCGGACATCCGTGGTTAATGCTCTTGTTTCCTCTAAATACTACAAGGGTTCGCGCGAAAATCTTTTACAACATCAATTGTAAGGGACACTGTCCCGATTGTAATATCCTGTTCTTATGATGATGGTCAGGAGCTTGCTTTAAGCATGTTTTATTACCTTAAAATGAAAGAAACATCACCAAAAGAGATGAACGCAAATGAATATGATTTAAAAAAAAAAATAACGACTTAAAAACTCTAAATTCCACCAGAATGGAAACTTTGATTTCTTGACCGCCTGACACGAAATCAAAATTGATGAACTGTAATCCACTTCCATCCTTGTAATCCTATACTTTTTCTCCAAACTACTGCTTCTGTTTTGCTCTATAGAATCTGGTTGTATATTTTTTGGGGCATTTGGCGATATAACATGGAAATGAAGTACACACAATATCGTTATTTCGGCAGGACAGTGTCCCTTTGAGGTGGCCCGCGGCGCGGAGGCTCCCTTTTATAAATCGATTTTGCCACTTGCCGGAATCACCGATCATCGACAATAAAATTAAAATCAAAATCATTTAGGCCCCGTCCACACGTATGCGTTTATGTTCGTAAACGCATAAGTTTTTATGCGTTTAGGCCTCCCGTCCACACGTAAACGATAAAACGGATATTTTTGAAAACACTCTCCAAAGTGGATATTTTCGAAAACGCTGTTTACCCGTTTAAGTGTGGACAGCATAAACGGATATTTTCGTAAACGCTGACTTAGATACTACGTATCTACGCATGCTCAATGGAGATTTTTAGGGTTTACGTGTGGACGAGAGACCTAAACGCATAAAAACGTATAATGCGTTTACAAACGTAAACGTATACGTGTGGACGGGAGCGTTTTAGATAAAAACATATGCGTTTACAGACGTAAACGTATACGTGTGGACGGGGCCTTAATTGTATTATCGATGATCCGTGACTCCCAAATGGCAAACAAATCTCAGAACGCGGCAAGTTTGAATAATTTACTGAACACGAGGCGTTTTCAAGGTATTTAGAAAATGGAAGATGTGAAGTTAGTAGCAAACTTGACGACCCAAATTCGCCGTGCTTCGTTGAGATTTTTTATACACATGAAACTAGGTAAGGCCATTTGCACATATACTGTTATCTTGCTTAAAAATACGAGAAAACAAATCGGTAGTTTTTTCACGAGTCAAACAAACTTGAATATCTTGAAATCCACAAATTACGCACTATAAACATCCTGTTCTTTCTTTGCTCAGTATAGTTTTTGCTGGGAGTTTCCGATCTTTTCCGATTATTCAGCAAAGTTTTTGGTTACATCAAGCTTATGTTAATAGGGTGCATTGTAGCCTTATTTCAGCGTTCTTGCAACAGCTGAGGCAAATACGCAAGCATAATATTTGGAAGCTTAAATTTAGCAGTCGACTGTGCAGCAATTTCTGTGTAGCCGATTTTGTGGAAACATGCTCACAGTAACTTTTTGAGCTTAATTAGAAACAAATCTGTCATCGTCTGATAAAAATAATCGCGTTTTCTTAAAAAGCGGGGTTTTCTAAAAACACGTGTAACTCTTTAATCGCTTACTTTATTTGCACTAAAATTTAATGTTCTGTATAACACTCCTTTATATTACCCTACCAAAACTTAAAGAAATCGGTTAACGCTTACATACCGAAAAAGGGAGCCTCCATGCCATAAATAGCCGCGGACCACCTTTAAAAAAAGCTTTTGTTGCATCTAGATAATGAGCAACTTGTGTTAGGGAGTCACCAATTTCGTTTCAGAGATAATGCGTTGGAACTTTGACAAATCTGCCCTCGTATTAAACCCGGGCCTATGGCCTCAATGATTTTTAGTTGAAAAATATTTTTAGGATGAATCACTGATAAGATAAGTTTGGAATTCAATGGCGCGCAGGCAGAAAAATAGAAGAAATTCAAAATTCTACAACACCAATTTTTTTTTCCAAACGTGTAGAGAATCGGTAAAGAAACCGATCTATAATTAAACAGAAAATAGAGGTCACCAAACATCCAAGCGGGTCACATTCAAGTAAAGTTAACACAACGGCTAGCGCGCGCGCTCGATATATGACGTGGCATGGCATTGCAAAATGAATCACGTGCGTAGTCGAGATGCGCATAAACAATTAACGTGAACGTCCTTAATGGAGGTATCCTTTATACTTTACAGTAAATACGAGAACGAAATTTTGGTAATTTGCCTTTGCACTGCCCACTTAATAAAGGGCGTCCGCTAAAATAGGGCGTCTGCTCAATACAGATTTGACTGTATAAAATGACAAAAGGTTGACCACTTTTAATTAATTTTCTTCTTTCGTGCAATAGCCAATCAGAATTCAGAAGCCGAAAAAGAATGAACCAAAACAACTCAAACGAACAAGTGCTGTTACGGAAAGGTGAAAACATCTGTTTCAAGAATGCTAACGTACCTTAAAACTTTTCCGTTTCTTACTTTGAAATTCTACGATAGATTAAATTTGTAACTCCGAAATGGATATTGTTGTGGGAAACTCGTGCGATTCGACATCAGCTCACCACGGTTTTGTTGTGGAGAATTTCATGTCACCGCTCAGTCCATAAAGCTAAATAAACTAAGTCCTACGACCGGTATAAATCATCTTTGCATCAGTATTTCCACTTGAAATTGATATTACTGAGCTTTTGTTTATATTTTTACTGTCGCGAGACGCGATAAAGTGGGTCACCTCAGGGACTGAAAAAAGCGTTTTATTCCCTGAACAAAATACGGAAACCAAACACAAATTTTACCTCGGTGTGCTCCTCTCGTAAAACCCACGCTAGTCGGTGTTCGGCGAGATATATAGTCTCAGCGGGGGATAATTGTTACGTACAAACCTATTCCAACCCAGCACGAGCTAAATAACAAGTTTCAGGGCATTTCCCAAGAATCTGATTCTGCTGATTCTTTCATCAAGTTCGCAGTTTTCATGGGGCTTACAAATTTTGTTTTCAGTCGTGACAGGTAGCATTTGTAACAGATATATGATCAATGCCCAACGTCTGTGAAACCTGGCGAAGGATCAGTGTGGAGTTGTGCGTGTGGATAACTTTTTTACAGATGCGAGATCTGGTAGCAAATGGGTATTTTGCAAAAATTTCCTAACTTGCCGCAACAGCATGGTCCTGAATGAAAGATGAACAGCGTTTCTTTTTATTTCACGCACGATTTGAAAAACGTTGTTTTCGAATAGCGAAACGCTCAGCTTTAATTCGGTGGTTGTAACTACGCCGAAATCGCGCGGTGGCTTTGCTAATACCACACAGAAAAATAGCCAAACATACGGCTATTCGAAAATAAATACACAATTACCTCAGTATATTGTTGAGTTACTACAGGTCCTACGCTGTTACTAAACCATTGATACTAGTAGGAAAAAGAATTATTAGCAGTTATGTTCGTCAGGCCATAGGAAATGCGTTCTTACAGATTTTAAACTGATACACCGCCCGTCCGAACGTTTACCGTTTACTACAGCAGGCATTAAAGCCGATTTCGATTTGCCAAAATTTGACCTTGACATTAATTGCAAAATGCCAAAGTTCAGCTGGAAACGCTGGAAATTGTGCGGATTTATGAAACAGCAAATTTGTCTTCGTAACATCACTTGTTGCCTTGATTTTATGTTTGAGTTCGCTGGAACTATCTTCGCCTTCTGATTGGATAATCTGAACGAATGAATGCGCATTAATTTATTAATTAAAAATGCTCTCGTGTGATTGCACAATCGGCAAGATAGAATGCGAATTAATTAAAATGTCCAGGAAAAACTCTCATTGGCACTAAATAAAGTGAGTGATTTGCTTCACGAATTTAAGCTGCGCGGCCCTAAATCACGGACAACCATAGCTGATTTTTTCGTTTCATGTTGAATGTGATGGCAAAACTTTTGACGACTGATGTGGTCGAGCAACAATGTAAAATCCGATAGCCAGACATGAACTTTCTTGAACATGCAATTACTTATTTCTTTTATCACATTTTGTGTTTAATACTGTCGCAGTTAACAATAAAATATACACCATGTGATAAATTTCGCATTCTACCGTTCAATTTTTGCCATATTACATGCTTTGAGCGGTTGTTTAGCAGAAACATACTCTACGATCAGGCCTACCGGTATTTTACTTCCGCGAGTTCGCCGACTTTCACGCGAAAAAGCACCTTATCGAATGGTAATTCTGCAATAAATAGTAAGCACCCTCACTTAAAATATTTTAATTTAACTTGCTCATATTAATGAAAGAAAATATATTACCTTTAAGGATTTCATACGCCGCATAAGCCGCCGAGCCACAAAATGTCTTGCAGAGATCGGATTTATTATAATGCTTGGCAAAACCAAAGTCCGTAATCTTCACGTTGTTTCCTCGTCCAACAGAATGTTTTCACATTTTAAATCGCGATGCAACACTCCATTTCCGTGGCAATATTTTACAGCTTGCAACAACTGCTGAAATATCTTCTTGCTGAAATGTTCTTTTACACATTTTCTTGTCTTTATGTAATTCAGTAAATCTCCTCCAGGGGCGAGGTCCATTACAACATATACCTTATCCCCTATGTCAAATACTTCATAGACCGTATAATGTGTGGATGTTCAAACTTCTGAATAATACTTAGTTCTCGAGGTAGAAATCTCTTTAAAAGTCGTCTGGAGCCTTTTTACGATCCACTATTTTCACTGCGACATACAGCTTGAGTTTTCTTGAATAAGCTCTTCTGACTTTGGCGTACGATCCCTCTCCAAGTGGCGGATCGTCTAGAAGCTCGTAACCATTTTGCCTCAGAAAACGTGCGTTAAAGATTGTTTGGACATAACGTGGGAGAAAAAGCGCGTAATGGCAGACATTGAAGTTGTTAGAGCTTCTTCAAACTAATTTCCATTTGCGAAAGTTAAATTGTTAATGCAAGGTAGATTCCATTTGTTACGTCACAATGATATATGTTGTGTTTTATAGTGCTCGTTGACACTGGCCAAGCGCGCGCATCATAGACTCGGTTCAAACGGCAGTTGCGTCATACGTTCCCTCAGAAAGTGAAGAATTATGTTTTACGCCTTGTCTGCACTTCTTCAATGATGAGTATATAACTCAAACTAGAAATACGTGTCTCGCAGAACCTCGCGAAGCTGGGGGAGGATGCACCGCAAAATTTTATATGTTTTAATATAGATGCAGCAACAAATTATTTGCAAATGCTATAAACAATGTATGGAGACCAGGAGGGAGAATTTGTAGGTTAAGGGATTAGGCCTTCATGACCAGTTAACCGTTTAAAAAACCCAAAATCAAATATGTACATTTACATTCTCAT